>JAODXP020000017.1:33652829-33670329 GCA_027497455.2 Sardinella longiceps | reverse complement strand
CTTTGATGTCGGTGTGTCGACACAGACTTGTCAATAACAGCGCAGACAAAAGCATTGACTGACGAGGGCCACAAGTGTGGACTCCTACATTAGTATCTGTACATTCTGACACAGCATTAGTCACAAGGTAATAAGTACTTGAGTGGTACTTCTGGTAACACTCATCTAAAGAGACGAACAAACAGGTTATGTATAGCGAAGGTAATCACTGGACTTGACTTATAATAAAAGACACTGGGACAAATCAATACCTCGGTCCCTGGCTGAAACCATAGGGGAGATAAAGAGAATATTTTTGTGAACTTTACTGAAAATTACGCATCTATTGTTAAGTCTAGGAGAGGGACTACAGAGATAAAGAGAGAGAGAGAGAGAGAGAGAGAGAGAGAGAGAGAGAGAGAGAGAGAGAGAGAGAGAGATGGTGTGTGTGTGGGGAGGCTCACCTCGACTGCATGAGTGTACTGCTCCAGTTTATCATCGATCTTGGACAGGAGCAGAGGAGGAGGCGTCTTCTTGAAGCTGTTGCTGTAAACACAGACATAAAAAGGCTTAGTTAGCTTGATCTGCGGCATCTAAAAGGACAACACTGAGGAGGCCAACAAAAACTAAATGACAAGCTTCCATTTAAAAAAAAAAAAAAAGGAACACAGTCTGGAGTTGGGCAGGGCGCCACTGTGCAGGAGGGCGTCTTTGGGCTCTTCCATGTGAAACGATCTCGTTCCCACTGAATTTGAGGACAAGAGTCTCTCATCTCTGTTGCCAATGACATCAGACAGTCGAGATTCCACTCATTCTTTCGCATCGTCTCGGGAGGGATGCGTTTGATTCGCAGAGCCCATTCCTGTCAACACTAGTGTCTCTGGGCCAAACTGGACCTTCTGATCACTCCGGGGGGGTACTGTACCAATACAGCTCCCTGGATCACATGAGAGCAAGCAGCAGCAGCAGCAGCGTGACTGTTTTGCAGTGTATGAGATCTCAGACCCCGGCTCAGTTGCATGGGAAATAAATCTGTCTGGTTGGGGAAAAACCTGATCCCAGGTCTGTAACTAAATGGCCCCAGTCTGATGTGTCGACTTACACATGTGCGAGATATTTTAAAATCTGCCAATGTGTCTGGAAGGCATGTGTGAGTCATTAGGAACCCGTGATTAGCCGGATCCTTAAGCGATGACGTACCATGCGTTGTGCAGATGAAAAAGCCTAACTAGGAGTTTGCTTTTGAGAGGCATGACCCAAAATCTTCCTTTTTTAGCAGGAGACCCAGGCTGATGAGGAAACTGTTTAAAGTTATGAAATCAGAGGGGTGTCCTCAGAGGGGTTTAGAAATGGTCAACAACAGATTGTCACAGAGTTTCCAGACAGAGTTAAGAGAGAGATTAAGAAATGGAGTAGAGTGTAAAATGTGTGTGTGTTTGTGTGTGTGTGTGTGTGTGTGTGTGTGTGTGTGTGTGTGTGTGTGTGTGTGGTATGGTGTGTGTGTGTATGTGTGAGGGGGGGTTGTTGTTAAGGTGTCCCCAGTATGTCATAATGTCCTCACTCACCACCATCCCTTTTTGATTGTCCCAAGCTCACTGTCTCCCTCTAGATCTTATTTCCAGATCCTTCATACAAACCCCACAGCTCCTATTAAAAAATACTCCACTAAAGGACGGAGGAGGTAGGAAGGATCCTTTAACATGGTAGAAGTGTTGTTTAGGGTTGATAACTCCTGGCCATTCAGACTACTCGGAGCCGGGCTGCAGTCCGGGGCTATATCTCACAAGCCACCCGAGAAAGCGCGGCAGCAGCCCCACATCTGGTTCCAGTTAGCTGGGCTATAAATCACCCCTGACAAAGGTGATCCACCATGAGAGTGCAGAGGTGACCTCAGGCCCCTCAACCCATGTTTACTTTAAGACAGCAGCCATTTAGCCTGCATACCTTCATTTTTTGGGGCCCAGAGATTCTACGCTGTTTATGGACATGCCAAGCCGGTTTTTGCGAGTGTTTTTTTTATTATTTTTTTCACAGCAAACCCTACAGGCAAAGATAGCTGGCACAGTTTACAAATGGAAATTGGGTCTGTGATCATGGTGTGAAAACTGAGGGTTGTGGACAAAGTTGCTGAAAGAGACAGTGAAAAAAGTGACCGGTGAAAGTTTACCTCTTCTTCAATGAACGGTTCAAAGACTCCGTCCGCTCTGTGATCTACAGACAAAACACACATGACAAAGTAACAGAAAGAGCAAAGATCAGTCTTTGAAGACAAAGGATGAAGGCAACGATGAACACACATGCACATTTGACACATTTCATGCTCTACAGTACAACTACAATAGGCACACACACACACACACACACACACACACACACACACACACACACACACACACACACACACACACACACACAAACACACACACAGGCATGTGATCAGCATCACAGTTTATTATTACAACCCTTGCAGCACGTTCTTTTTCTTCTCAAATCAAGCATGCGATCAGGTTTCAAGCGAGACTGTAATGTGGTAGAGAATATCACAGAATAATTGAGCACAACTATTTCATCTTCAGTGTCATATGTCTGTCGGTGAGTGAGTCAGAAGAGTGGGTAAGTAGAGAAGTCAAGAAGGTGTGAGAGGGAACCAAAGTCACCTTCCACTCATCTGACTTCTGCTGAAACACTTCAAAGCCCCTCCACCTCAACACACACACACACACACACACACACACACACACACACACACACACACACACACACACACACACACACACACACACTTCCACTGATGGTAGTGGTCTCTCCTTTCAGTACCTCCACCACAAAGGGATGCCTTGTGTAACAGTGGAGAGCCTTAGTCATGGAGTGACCTATTGACCCCTCTTTTCCCCGACGCAACTCACCAAGTGTGCACTCTCAGCTGTCAATCCCTCCTCATCCTCCCTCTGAAATTACACATGCAAGCAGAGGGAAAGCTGACGCTAAGGAGGGCAAGTAGCAACACGGCACTGGGGTGATCACACACACATGCATGGGCAAACACACACACACACACACACAGACACACACACACACACACACACACACACACACACACACACACACACACACACACACACAGATACACACACACACCACCACCACCACCGGCTTCCCGAAAGTCACAAAGCCACAGGAAAAGTCTATAATGGTCCATATTGCAGCCCAGCCCAGCATGTTGTTTAGTCTAGCCTCAATAATCATCAGCAAACTCAAATGATATCTAAATACACACAAATGAGGTTGGCATCATAGGTTGGAAAATATGCATGCTCACACCACATGCTTCTATTTTACAACAAAGTCAATGTAATATGGGTGTCTTACAAAATTAGCTTACAATTTTATCTACAACAATAGACTAAAGTTGCTCAAGGCACAGTTATGAATAATGTGGACTGCTACCTCAAATACATAAACAAGCAAAGAAATGAGGAGATACATAAACACAACCCTTAAAAATGTAAACTGTGTGGAATCATACAAACACATAAAGAAAGAAAAATAACATAATGTGCCATGCCTCTCAAATGCAAAACACACTTTAAGCAGACAGGTGCTTTCAAGAACAAAATTTATGGTACCAGTGCCTAATGAAAGATTGGTTTAACAACTCATTTTTAATAGCAGTCACGCAGGGCTTGCATGTCAGGTGTTTCAAGATGGTGTACCATTCTAGAGTGTGTGCACGCTCCATACGCACACACGTCGAGACACACAAACCACAGTAAATGCCAAACAGATGTGCTTTCAAACGAAAAGTGTTTTCATAAACACACACAAGCACACACATGCAACTTACAGGGATTTTACTGAATGCATAATCTGTAAAAACACAGAGGCACAGTTGAGAACTGCACAACAACCACATATATTACTTATTACTGCTTGCTTGATTTGTGGCAGTGCCGTAATGGAAAACGCATTTTCCCCCTAAAACATGGAAGGATTAGCTAGTGAAAGCATGACTGAGGCAGATGAGACAAATTTGTTTGTTTTGTTTTTGTTTTGTTTGATTCATCTTTTAAGTATTGTATGCTTGGTTACTTGGAGTGAGTGTGTGAGTGAGTGAGTAATGAATGAATGAATGAATGAATGAATGAATGAATGAATTAAATCTCTCTGTCATGCTGATTTGACAAACGGCAGTTTTCAAAATCCCAATCCTGGAGCCCATACTACAAATCAACACTACTGGTTAACTACAGCACATTTACATTTAGATTTACATGCATTTAGCAGACACTTTTATCCAAAGCGACTTAACATTCAAGGATTAACATTCAAGCATCTCAACACAGCTAAGTACAATTATTTAATTGACTAACATCGTGAGTAACCACTGCTCTCTAAAAGAACACTGCACTGAACATCTGTCATACGTGTGTGTGTGTTTGTGTGTATGTGTGTGTGTGTGTGTGTGTGTGTGTGTGTGTGTGTGTGTGTGTGTGTGTGTGTGTGTGTGTGTGTGTGTGTGTGTGAGCATCTGTTGTTTCGGAAGTGGCTTGTTGTTATGAGATCTGTGGTTACGTTTGAAGTTACCAAGTAACCTCGCTTTGCATCGCTCAATGGTGTTTTTTGCCCCCAACGGCACCTACCAGGCAGCAAAGTCTAAAAGGCACGACCTTAACCCTAATTAACCACCTCAACCCTCATCCTAACCCTAAATTGGAGGGAGTAGTGTCTGGAAGGCACCGTTGAGGGCAAAAAATACAGAAGATGTTTGTATCATGGGGTATCTGGTAGGTCTGGTAGTTCAGCAATGTTAATATACATTTCCTAATGTTGAAACTGGGAACTGGGAACTGGGAACTGGCTTTACCTTCACTGTTGGGCTCTTGGGACTGAGTGCATTGAACGTCTCCTCCCCATCGTTCAGGCTCTTCATCCTCTTCTCGGCCGCCTCCATCCTCCTCCTCTCGATCTCCTCCTTCATGTGTCTCTTCTCCTCCTGGAGGTCAGAGAGAGCAGAGCAGCTGCTGAGTTGGAGTGTTTGGCCCTCGCTAACCCGAGGCGGCTTACAACATGTACACAGATTACATCTCAGGATCAGTGCCGTGTCTATCCATCTCACAGTGTTTGTCAGGAAACTGATGTGTTTACAGGACGTGTGCGTGTGTACATCTGTTTTCTGCTTTATTTCAGAAGTGTAAACATGCTCCACGGTCAGTCGATATGGGTGCGTGAAGTGAGTGTGTGGTATGTGAGCGTTTGTTTGAGTGGGTGTGCCTGTGTGTTTTGACGTGTGTGCTTGTGTGTATAGTAGTTTTGTGCATGTGTATTCATGTGTGAGGGTCTTGTGTCTGTGTGTTAGTACTTGCATGTGTGTATGTGCTACACTAATCCACATGATATAACCCAAATTATACAATCACCTCTTCTTTGGCCAGTCTCTGCTGGTCCTCCTGCTCCTTCCTGCGCTCCTCTTCCTCCCTCACGCGGCGCCGCTGCTCCCTCCTCTTCTTCAGCTCCTCCAGCTCCGCCTCTGCCTCCACCTGCTTCTGACGCAGCTGCTCCAGCTCCTGGCTCTCCTTCTCCTGGTGGCTGCGTCGGATCTTCTCCAGCTTCTGCTCCGTCTCCAGGTACGCTGCCTCCTCATCCCGCACCTCCGCTTGGGTCTGTGGCTGGGACTGGCTGGGACTCCTGTGGAGAAAGAAAAACAGAAGTAAAGACAAAATCTACAACTTTATAGACTTAGGTGAGATACCCAGTCAGAAATCAAAGATACTTTATTTGAATTCTGACTTAGTATATCGGGAATTCTGAGATACCATCTCAAAATTGTGACTTAGTATTTCACAATTCTGAGATACCATCACAGAATCATCTCAGAATTACATGAGCAATAATCTGGATTTTTTTTTCAATCTGGCAGAAATGGGCTTCCTTTTAGACTTCATATACAACACAGGGCTTTTTACTGACACTCTTACAACAGTACAGGTTATAACAAATGGATGATCAAGCTGACACAGACACACTAGCACGTATGTAAACATTATGCAAACAAAACTATATATTTGATATATAAATGATTATATAAATCAGACAACTAAGATTGCTACAGTGACAGAAATTGTATGGCATGATTGAGACCATCCAACACACTGTATTGCTGAGGAGTTAGTGAGTTACCTAAGAGTCTTTCTGGCTCTGATCACATGTGAAGCGGTCTCTTCAACAGGAAGATCCTCTTGTCTGTTCTTGGGCTTCGACTCATGTTGCATGAGGACTTTGGAGGTGTAGGATACTTTCACTTCCTTCTGCATCTAAAATATCAAGAAAAGGCCACATCATTACTTATTATAAACAGCTCCACTGTTGTGGGATGTAGAAGTAAGCTAGTAGTGGTAGTAGTAGTAGTAGTAGTAACAGTAGTAGTAGTAACAGTAGTAGTAGTAGTAGTATTTCAACATAAATGGCTCATTGGTACCAACCTTTTCATCCATGTCTGCAATTGGGCTTTCACCTCCCTTCTTAAATGGGCTCATCATCGATTCTTTGCCATTCTGCTTTATCTCTCTGTCTGTCTGACTGTGTTCCTTTCTTCCAAACTCCTTCCTCTTCTCACTTAACCTGCTCCCTTGACGCACGTCTTCCTCCTCTGCCTTCACCTCCCTGTGCTTCTCCTTCTCCTGTGGTGGACCCTGAAGCCTGGAGGATGTGACCGAAGAGGAAGAGGAGAAGGAGGAGGAGGAGGATGAAAAACGCATTTTGTCGGCCTGTTTGGCGGTTCCGTTCATTCCACACTCGGCTTCCGGTTCTGCGGATCGCCCGTTCTCCAGCCTGAGCCTGCGTTCCTGCCCAAGCCGCTGGGTCCAGTCACTGAAACCCTCATCCTCCTCAAGAACCCCGGACCCGCTGCTCTTTGAGGAACTCATGTAGCTCTGGGATGAACTGAAAAAGACATCATCAGAGGACAAATGAAACCATTTTTTAAAATGAAAGAGCAGATGTGGAAAATTGGATGTTAAAAATATCCCACTGACTACATAACTGAAGAATCTTGAGTTAATGTGATTTGTTACTGTACAGAAATATCCATATTTACAAACAGCTTTTCATCAGAGAACCTTTTTGCATTTTTTAAGAGAACGCAGAGACTAAGAATCCCGTAATGTGAGTTTAAAGGGCTGAAGCCACCCTGCCTCTCATAATCACTTTACGAGGCATCTGTGCGATGTTAAACTAAGCCAAGCGTGGAGCGAAGGTGTCAGTAGGGGAAAAAGAGCATAGCATGGTGGCCCACACACACATTCTCTCTCTCTCTCTCTCTTTCTCACGCACACACACACACACACACACACACACACACACACACACACACACACACACACACACACACACACACACACACACACCTGCAGCTGAGCAGAGGTGATGTAAACACCCAGATGGGGGATAAACACACTCTTTCCTTCTCTCACTCACACACACACACACACACACACACACACACACACACACACACACACACACACACACACACAAACACACACACACACACGTATTAGCAGCGAGAACAGTAAAGTCCATCTATAGCCACTGGCACTCTAAAGATCAAACACGGCACACAGAAAACAGATGGAGCTGTGGTATTTTCACTGTTTTCGTTTCGCTCACTCCTGTCCCCACCCCCATCTCCATACCTCCCCACCTCACCACAGGTGATCCTGTTGTGACTGTGGTTCATCCTCTCCCTCTCCCTGTCCCGCTGCAGGCTATACCCACTCAGGCAGCCCGCTGATGGACACACCATGCAGGCAGGAGTCAGTGACACCTGATTTCACTATGACTGGGTGGCACGGAAGGAGATGTGCAAGTGTCTGTGTGTGTGTGTGTGTGTGTGTGTGTGTGTGTGTGTGTGTGGGGGGGGGGTGCAAGGTGTGAACGACACGGCAGGATATAACTCCACTGTCTACACCATGTTTGTGTGTGTGTGTGTGTGTGTGTGTGTGTGTGTGTGTGTGTGTGCGTGTGTGTGTGTGTGTGTGTGCGTGCGTGCGTGCGTGTGTGTGTTTTTCAAGAGAATCGAGAAACAGAAACAGCTGTGTACATATTTTCGGTGTTAGTAAGCCAAAGACAAAGAAGCAGCAGGAGAGATGCTCCACTCTTGACACATAGACATGCACCATGGTGGCCAGTCTGCTTTGCCTTCCTGGCAGCCATATTTCCTTGCCATGGACCATAAAAATGGAAATGCATAGCTGTGTCTGAGGCAATCAGGGAGCGAAAAAAAGTTCATAAATAAGGACAGCTCCGACACAGGCCAAACACAAACATGAGGGAAACTCGGCACACAGACTTCCATATAATCACCATGTCTGTGTTTGCTGCTGTCACTGCGCAGTATATCAAACTGTGGTGTTTTGCTGTGAGGGGATTATTGTGATTTCCATCCATTTCCATAACAGTTTTTTTGGGGGGGTTTGCTGTCATTCCAAAAGTCTGCATGTTTTATACATACACAATAAATATTCCAAAGCCATACCAACTTTTTTTTTCCTTATATAAGGAAACTCTTCTTCAGGCCTACAAGTTCTCTCTCTCTCTCTCTCTCTCTCTCTCTCTCTCTCTCTCTCTCTCTCTCTCTCTCTCTCTCTCTCTCTCTCTCTCTCCTCTCTCTCTGCCTTCATCTGGCATGGCACAGCTCGATTCTCATCACTCCATCTACTTCAAAGGGGTCCCTCCAGGTTAACCAAAACATCTGCACCTGAGCTCGTTCAGGTCGACCCAACCTGAGAAGCAGCTCATTAATGAAAGGGATAAACTAAGGCATGCTATTTTTAATGACACCCACGGCCGCCCCTCTCCGCTGCCTGTTCATTAAAAAGTCACTGGGATGGAAATCTTCTTCATCTTCCTGGGGGCTGCCTGAAAGGAATTTCTTCGGAGCGCATTCCGAAAGACAATTAAGCTGATTGGTTATGATGGGAAAAAACGGATGTGACCAGGTGGCTATTATCATAAAAACAGGTAGTATGATCCAATTAAGTAACGGATACCAGGCTGCATTTACCACTACCAGGATAGGAAACTGTGTTCTCCCTATTTAAAGCTGGTTTGTTTTACACATGACAGAAGTGAACAGCTTAGTAGTTTGAACAGGGAATCTTGGTGAGGAATGATATACGTACATAGACATTTGTAGCAGAAAATAACTGGAAATTACCATAAAGTCAACCATAAAGTGGACTATAAATGAAAGTTATTGAGGATGACCTAATGGTAGCAGTGGGAATTTATCAAACTGCTCTTGTGATGTGATGTAGGAATGTTTTGAGTGTAGGCTACAAACTCAAAGTGCTGTGGTGTACTATATCTCCCTAATGAAATAATAATAACAGGCAATCCCTCTGCTACCGGGTTTTGATGTTAAGAGTTTGGCTTCACACACTCATGACTTGTGGCCTGACTTTTCTCTCCCTCTCTGATTCTGTGTGGATGAGAAGATAGAGGAGAGCCAGAAAGCGATGGCTGTAATTACTAGGCTGTAAAAAAACACGCAAGCCTGCCGAGGACCTTGATGCTCAATACAGCTCTCTGACAGAGTGTGTAGTAAACATTCTTCACAGAGTAATGAGAGGCCCTCTGTGTATGTGTGTGTGTGTGTGTGTGTGTGTGTGTGTGTGTGTGTGTGTGTGTGTGTGTGTTTGAGTATCAGATAAAAAGGGAGGGGAAGAGGTGTTGAAAGAGAAAGAGAGAGGCTGGGATTCTGTTAAATAGAGAGATAAAGCAAGGCCAGAGGGATGAATCAGAGGGAGATGCGTTGTTGTGTGTGAAGGTCTGTGAATGTGTGTGTTCAAGAGAGAGAAAGAGACAAAGGGTGTGTGTGTGTGTGTATGTGTGTGTGTGTGTGTGTGTGTGTGTGTGTGTGTGTGTGTGTGTGTGTGTGTGTGTGTGTGTGTGTGTGTGTGTGTGTGTGAGACAGAGTTAGGAGTTGGGGAGGGGGCTATGACTGATGCAGCTTATGAGTCAGCCTCTCCTAGAGTTCCAGTTAGGCCAAACATACATCCACACACAAATGACACAAAGCAGTTAAGTGATTTGGAATCTCTCTCTTTCTCTCCTTCCATCCCTCCCTCCCCCTCTTTCTCTTTCTTTCTCCCTCCATCCCTCTCTAGCCAGCCCCATAACTTACGGAGTAGCCTCTGCTAGGGCCTCTGTGTCCAGGGAGGCCCCATCGGGTGCAGAGAAGCCGTGTTCTTTGCGGAAGGCTTCTCGTGCCCTGCGTCTGCGCTCCCTCTCAATCTCTTCAGCATCTTCAATACTCCTCTGGGCTGTCACCCTATGACAGAGAAATAGAAAGGAATGGGGGGGGGAGAGAGAGAGAGAGAGAGAGAGAGAGAGAGAGAGAGAGAGAGAGAGAGAGAGAGAGAGAGAAGAATTCAGTATTATTAGAATGCTAAATCTCTTACAGATTTGTTGTAATACACCACAGTGATTTTTTTAAACAAGGCTTCCACAAGAAAGAGAGTGTGTGTGTGTGTGTGTGTGTGAGAGAGAGAGAGAGAGAGAGAGAGAGAGAGAGAGAGAGAGAGAGAGAGAGAGAGAGAGAGAGAGATGGGAGACAGAATAATGCAACCGTTAAATTGCAACCATGGACCACCTGGTTTGACCATGGCTAATTTTCTTTCAGTTCTGAATCATACATGTACTTATTATGTAATGCCGTCTGAATTGTAGCGGGCTGAATGGTTGTAGCTCCAGAGGATTGAAGCTGTCTAGAGATCCCTGAGGGCCTAGAACACTGCTGGAGACGCTAAAGCACCCCTGTGTTTATGACACTGATAAACACATGCTAACACACACATACACAATGCACTCACTATATACACATGCACACACATACATACACACATAAACACACACCACCTCGACTCAGCCGTCATGCCTGAGCTTGTATGCTCGTACATACTAGTTTGTGGTTACAGTGAAGGAATCCAATTTTATGCCAAAACATGAAATGACAAACTACACAAAACAATGTTGTTAAAAGCTAACTGCTAAATGTAGATAAACAACAACAATAAAAAAACAGATGTCAACCAGTATGAAAAATATCAATATGCCTGGGAAATGTAGCAATTTCCATGAACTTCCTCACAATGAGAACATTCTTGCTCCGGGGGCTTGGAGAATAGACTGTTATCTTTGGAGTGGATGCTAAGGATTTGTCAATAGGTTCCATGTGGGTGTGTGGGTGTCATGTTGCATTACACATTAATTTGGGCCAATTAGGACAGCCCAGGTCACTAATGAGCCACCTAATGCATACCAGACGGACTGAAGGGCTCCATGCCCACGTCTGTCTCTTTCTCTCTCTCTCTCTCTCTCTCTCTCTTTCTCTCTCTACTCCAGGGAACACTCAGGTCTTACAGCTTCTATCAGCACCAGTCAGAAGGATCCATAACTCATCTCACCACCATCCCACTTCCTCCCCCCTACACACACACACACACACACACACACACACACACACACACACACACACACACACAGACATAACACTGCTGTCTTCACCTTTCTGGCTCACGCATTTTCTCCGGTCATTTGCCCATGGTCGGGGTCAAGTACTGAGTGGTTAAACTCTGTCCAACCTCACTCTCTTTCTCTTTCTTTAAGTTTGTCTGATGTACATGCATTCTCTCTCTCATGATTTAGGTCAATCTATCCTCAAAAATCCTCAAAAATCGATGTAATAAAGGAGTGTAATCTCTCTCTCACCCCTTCCCATTTCTCTGTACATTCTCATTTCACTGGAAAAGCAAATGACCCTGAAGCCTGAGGGTAAAAGATAGAGAGAGATAGAAAAGATAGAGAAAGAGAGATGGAGAGGAGTGAGCAATAGAGAAACACACCGGAAGGTGAAGGGGGTTAGAGAACAGCTGGACCTCCACTACACTAAAACACTAAAATCAGCCTTTTGTCCACATTGTGTGTTTGTCCACTTTTTCCCTTCCAACTGCTCCCTTCCAAGTTTGGGTGATAGCCCAAGTATTAGGGAGCTTGGGGAAGTCCAAGGAAACCCAAGAAAAACAGCCATCAAGATCTGACCAGCAAATCCAAATCCACACATTTCACTTCCCCCGAATTCCTCTTTCCAAGGAGGACGTGGGAAGTGTGTCCTCCTCACCCGTCCTCAGTGAATCTGTCTTCCACCCCCGCCCCCCCCATTTGCACAGGGAGGAGGGCGGAAACAGCCCACACTGCTCTCTCGGCTGGAACGAGCAGGCATGGGGTGAGATCAAGTCCCTCAAACAAGGCAGATCCCGGTCCTCCCGTTAGCCAGGCCTTTAATCAGCCTAATGGGATTATTTCATTCCTGGCTCTGGCCAGACGGATGACGTCAGCGGCCGAGAGGTTGTCCGGGAGCTGTTGTTGCTATTACTTGTCTTGAGGGGCTTACACGTCTGCGGTCGACCCCATGTCACTTTCACTTTTTTTAGCCCCTCTGTCCTTCACGTACTGACATAACACAGTAGCTAAGTAGTAAACACATAAAAAAAAAACACACTATAGAGTTGGTGCACATAGAACTTCTGCTACACCAATCATAAGGACTTTTACTATTCTGTTTGTACCATGCAGCGTTTTGTCTTCAATGTCACCATTTGAGGACACATGAAAACATGAGTGCACCAGATTGGCACCAACTTTCCTGCTGTATTACACTACTGCTCATTGCAGATGCAACTGATCGGGAGAGTGTTTTGTGTGGGAACCGCCAAAGGCTTCTTCGGTCTTATCGTTGGGGAACCCAGTCATGTATAAGCTTGTGCCAGCAATTGCACAATGATACAACGGTTGCATGAATGTTTATTGAAATAAAGGGATTCTTTAGTGTAAAGCCAGTTCAATCGATGCCAGAAAGTGTGACAGACCTATGACTAACTGAATAGTCAGAGAAGCTGACAAAAGACAGAGATACACACACACACACACACACACACACACACACACAAACACAGACAGAGAGATGCTCTGATTGAAAAAAGTGATTAAAAACGCTTCAAATCCTCACAGAGAGGATGACCTCATCATTTGATGAAACAAGTTAAGAAGCATAATCATTTATGATAAGCCAAAGCTTTCTTGGCTTTGTGAAGCCTTTGTTCAGGCGCTGAGCTTTAACACCTGGTGCTGGGATATAGAATAACTAATGGACACAGAAGCTTCCATAAGGAGCAGTCCTACTCACAAGAGATGTGACCTCTAACCTTTCGTAACCCTCTGTGTGTCAAAGGTTGAGATGCCCCAACATTTTCTGTCCGTCATTTTCCTTGAAAACTTACTTCACCACTTACTCTCACTTAACTGACAGAGTACTAGTGCTGTCTAGTCCTTCCTAATCCAACCTCTGCGTGACCAGTTGACCTTCTAATTCCAGGTCCAGGTGGCCAGTCGGTCGACCTACTGAGCCCACACCTAAGTCACTTGTAGTAGCCTAAGTGAGTCTCTCTAAATGCACTTTCATTGATTTAAATACATCCACACACATACATCCACACACATACACATACACACACACACACACACACAGAGGCATGCTCCCTCTTTCTTCCTTACACTCACATGCACTCTCTTATTCTCTCTGAGTCAAAGGACAAAATACCAGTTATTTCCTCACTGCTTTTGTGTGATCTCACTGGCAGAGGTCTGTGGTTTAAACACTGACAACAACGTGTGTCCAAAGGACTACAGAGGGGGGAAAGGATGATGTCATTGAAAAGTGATGTGCTTCGAAAAAGTAAATTATATGAGTGAAAGATGAGACAGACTGGAAAACTACTGTGGAATTTCTTATTGAATTAGGTGGACACCCAGGAACCCCCACACTCTAGGCTTACCAAGAAAGTGAGTGTCAAGCAAAGAACTTATGAATAGTTATGCATACTCAGAAATATACCATACCCACAGAAAAAAAGTATATCCATTTCAATCTGGAAAATACACTCAAAACTATCTCTGTATTAGCGAGAGGGATGTTTCAGAGCAAAGGGCCAGATGAGGTAGCATCACTGTTTACGGTTCCAGTAGGACAAAACACTCCTGGTTTAACTGCATGCCCCCCCGCCGAGTACAAATGGAGCACAGCTTATTTCTCCCAGCCCCACCCAGACTGAGAGCCGTGGGTCTCTCTCTCTCTCTTTGTGAGTTTATTTGTCTTTGGGGCAGAGGTGAAAGTAAGCCGGTACGCACCTATACTACGTACCGGTATAAGATTGACAGCCGGTACGTCGTAGGGGTAAGACATGAGGCTTACTGCCACTTTGCTCTTTGATGTCAAAAGTGCCCTTCTGACAGGGCCTGCCTAAAATATCTAACCAATCTAACTAAAATATCTGACCAATTATTTGTGCCATTTGCAAATACATTTTCTGGCATCTGGCACTCCGAAGTTTTTTCTTTGTTGTTTGTTTTTGCGCACGCGAGCGCCGAAAAAATACAATAGCGGGTGAAGCGGTTTTGCTTCATTGTCTTTTGGAAGCTTTGATATGGACATACCTGCATCTACAATGGAGGTATTTGGTATCAAATTAAAGTAGACAACTAGAGGCATGCATTGGTTGAGAATAAGGTGGTTCAATTTCAGTGTAAAGATCATTTGGCTACGGAAATATCTTTATTTGATATTAAAAACTTGGCTTAGTTATGGACTTCCATCTAATAACCAAGAGCTCAAAAAATAAAACTAAAGAAAAAACACTACACATTATGATATAGACCTATAATTTGAATAGAAGAGTTTTCTATCTCCCATTTGCAGAAAGTGAACACCCCAAATCCGTTTGCCAGTTCAGACTTCAGTGCTGAAGTCTCACACACAAGAAAGGGGAGGGGTTTGAGTTTCAGATCTTTTTCTTTGCTGTAGCACCCTGGTCCCCAAATGGCGGCACCGTGGGCCAAGATCCGGCCCGCAGGAAACAAATGAGTGGCCCGCAGCACCATCTGACTTATCAGTTTTCTCCATAAACATGCTTACAGACCTCATAAGCAGTATAGCCTGGGTGAATGCCAAACTAAAATCACAAGTGATATTTAGTCTGGGGACCTACCTATTGCATTTCTCGTAGCGGAAGCATCGTTTACAATTGTCCATAGCCGTTTATTGGGCGCTACGAATGTCTATCATAGCGTCTGTACATACTTCGGAGCCAATACCAGAGCCACCACGTGACGTAAAATGCAATCGAGGGCCGTACAAATCCCTTTTTGTTCTGCGATTGGATACCGAAAGTAAGCGAGAAAAATGGCCATGGTCACCATGCTCCTCTGCAGAGTGAAATGAAATAAGCGCGCCAAGGAGCATGGGAATTCCCAGGCTATAAGCAGTAGGCCTATACAGGAAATCATACTATATATGAGGTTTATTGAGGTGCATTAAAGAAAGCAGAAGACTAAAAGAAGACTACTTTGTGATGTTATAACTAGAATCCTTTCAACGTGTGGTTTTGAGTGTTTGCGGGGTTGGCCCTTGGCTTGGTATGCTTGATAAAATTCGGCCCTTGAGGAAAAATATTTGGGGACCACTGCTGTAGCAGCTCTACTTGCATAGAGTAGAGCAACTAATGCCATAGAGTTTTACAAAAATAAAAAAAAAAAAAAAGAGGAACTTATAAATTAAAAAATATATAAATTTTTGGTTTGTTGTTTTTATCCTCTTGATCTAGACCATGATAGTATGATGAGCTGTGCTGCATCATTTTTTATTATATATTACTGTATAAAAGGGATAACACTCAAACACTCAAACACAGGCTCAAAGTCATGACTACAATTGAGTCAATGGTAAAAAAAAAAAAAAAACATTTTTGTGCCTGGTAGCCAGGCCAGTCACATGCTCACACACACAGTAGGTTTTGAGTCCCACAGGTGACATGTGGGCCTGCCATTTTCAGTACTATTGTAATGTGGCAATAATACTTTGCAAACTACTTCATGGTGTGAAATCAAATCAAATCATAGAAATAGAGATTATTATTATTTCTATGAAATCAAATTAGGTAAGCCTTTGAATTAATTGCTATAGCAACCTGGTAAAATGCACCAGAATGAAGGACATTGCATGAAAGTTTGAAAATGCTTACAAAATTCCTGACCTGACCCCCCTAGTCTCTGTATAAAGACAAGCATTATTGTTATTAAGATAGGAGACAACATCAAGTTTTTTTTTTTCAGTATTCTACATCCCTCTTGTAATTAATACGTACTTGTAATTAGAGTTGGCATGATGTTTGTAAATTTTGCTTTTTAAAAAAAAAATAAAATAAAAAATTGAGCCCCTGCCCCTCCAAAGGTCTCTGCACGGCCCTGGCAGAGTTCCTAGGGCTGTTTAATAAACAAACCATCCCATTGTAGTAATATGAACATTCTAATGCATTGAATTTATCCCTTTTTCTGACTTGAAAAAATGGGTAATAACATATCTAAATTCATTGTCTTTCAAATAATGCTTATTTGAAGTCCACAATTTGGGATGTCCTGAATAGATAAAAGTGATTTTCCATTTTTGTGCATGAATATTCTAAAAGCTTCTATCTATTTGGGACTTCCCAGTTTGTGAGCTTCCCATGTGCCTTATTTGAAAAAAAAAAAACCAAACAAAAAAAAACTAGTGAATTTCATCATATGTTTTCAATGTTATTACCCATTTTTTCAAGTCAGAAAAAGGGATAATTAGTATGACAGAATGTTCAGTCTGCTACCATGGAATGTTGGAATGTTAAGGTGTGAAATAAGGCCTGCTTACCTTTTTGTTTGAGCCATACATAACAAAAAGGCGCAATAGAACAGGATATTGATTTTTTTTTTTTTTTTTTTTTTTTGTAGTACAGGTAAGAAATTCAAACTACTTTCACCCCTGCTTTGGGGTCATGTCAAAGCTCATTACAAAGCTGTTTCTCATGTTCTACTACGCCGCCCCCCTGCTCTTTTTTGCACATTTGATTAGAGCAAGGATTTACATCACACGCACACAGTGTTGGACAGAAATAAGCAGAGCTTAGCGCGCCGTCTTATGTGGACAATAAAATCTAATCCTCTCTATATTTTTGGCTACTGTCACTTACTGACGATGAAAGAGAGTGCGAAAGTCTCAAACTCTCTCTCGCTTTGTTTACCTTTACGAGGTTTCGAACTTTGGTTGAGCAAGCTGCTGTGGCAGGGATGGAGTAGCTTCGAGGTTGTTGCCCCCGCCAGTCAAGCCGCAAGTGCCCCCCAATTCTGTCAGCTCTGCCCGTCGCTCGCATTCCTTCCTCGCTTATCTTTCAATCGTAAACAGAAGGCCGTCTGAGTGAAACGTACGGGGGTTAGGAGGTCGTGGCTGTGCGGTTTCGGAGTTGGGAAACAACATGTGCTTGTTGATAGCGATCCAGTGGAGACTATAGCGCGTTGTTAAATAGTGCTGTCGACACAGTCTTTGCCGGAATGTTTCACACCTGACATCACTCCGCGTCCAAGGCTGTTTCTGCTGCCT
>JAODXP020000017.1:33500329-33650329 GCA_027497455.2 Sardinella longiceps | reverse complement strand
AACCCTTTCTCTCAAGTGATTTGAGCAATGCCAGATCACATGATATATTGGTACTATAACCTGGTATTAAAATATAATGTACTTCTGCCATGAATATCCCCTCATTGTGTTTTAAGTTGTAAAGATAAAAACAAAACAAAACAAATCACTTGATATAAACTTAGTCACCATCAGTATCAGATAATTCAATCTGTGACTTCTCCAAAGATGGGTGCATATCGTGAAATGATTAACCTGTACCTTTTAGTATAGCCAGAACAAAGGAAACAGTAAATGCTGGTTCCCCCTGTCCCACATTCATATGGACACAAACACTCTGTTAGACAGTTACTCACACGCTCCACTCACACCATCATGAATTCACTCTTACACACAAATTCACTGTCTCTTTTCACATCCAAACTCTTTGTTCCTCATGAACTGACTTTTACTAACCTACTACTACCCTACCACAAACACTTACACACACACAAACAACCAAACTCACATATACACACACACACAGAGAGAGAGACACACACACACACACCTGAGAGACCCATGGTCATTTAAACTCCCCTCCCGTCTCCTCCTCTGGCTTCTCACCTCAGCAGGTTTTGTAAACCCTGTTTGCTGGAGTTCCTCCTGAGAAGCGCTCCAGACATGGCTCTGGCTCTGGCTCTGTCCCCCGTCAGTCGGCTCTCTCTCCTGATGGTGTAGAAAGTGTAGAGGCTCACAGCCGCAAATCCCCCCTACAGCCGCCACAACAACAGATCCTCACCGTCTGCTCAGAAAATCCCACAGCCTCAGAAAAGCCCAGAGTGAGTGAGATGTTGACTGATAATTTTTGCCAAGCCTTTTCTCTACCTTTTATCTTCTTTTTAAATGTTTTTTTTTGTTTTGTTCTGTCTTCTCGATGTCTCACACGCACAGGAGTCTGTGCATGTACTTACTCACTGAAGCACATATGCAGAGAGAGAGAGATAGAGTTTGTATGTGAGTGAGCGAGAGAGCGAGGGAGAGATAGTGTGTGTGTGGGAGAGAGAGAGAGAGAGAGCGCTGCCTCTCAACTTCTGTCTCCTGCACTGCCTGTTGAAAATATCAGGAGGGATCCACGCGGCACTCACTCCCCTCTCTCACACACACTAGAGAGTGAAGAGAGAGAGAGAGAGAGAGAGAGGGAGGGAGGGACAGAGAAAGAGAGAGAGAGAGCACAGCCTCCTCCCATTCTCTCTTTTCCCCCCTCCTCCTCCTCCTTCTCCTCTGCACTCCTGCATGTGGTTCTCATTGAAAGAGCTCAAACCAGGACCCAACATCTTTTTTTCCCTCCCTTTCCCGATTCCACAGGGTCATGTGTCTTTCCCTGGGGGAACTGTAAGACGATACTCTACCCTACGTCCCTAATCCTCAAGCACCCCCCCCCACACCCCCCCTCCGCCCCCCAAAAAACACCCCCCTCTCTGACCCAACCTCATCCCCTTTACTTGTCCCCTCCCCAAAAAACTCAATCTCGCCTGCTCTCACAAAAGCGCTGGATGAGCGCAGGCTGCTGAAAGCTCTGTCTGTTCGCCCACAGACGGTACAGCAGGGACAGGGGAAGAATGGACTTTCACACAAGTACACAAGTAGGTGTATCGAATTACCCATGGCCATCAATTAACCATTAGCTTGCACTTGCCAACTCTCCCATCACTCAAAGACAGCATTCACATTTGACCTTCACAGATTGTGTACATGTGATTGCCATCCACAGTATCCCAATTATTCAGCTTTATGTATTTAAAGTATACTTTGAATGTATGATGGATTTATAACAAATAAGTGTTTTGTTCTGATCCAAACACTAGTTTTCTTCAAGCCTCAAATAAACTTGTTACCTATGAAATGCAATGAACTATTTAATGAAAACAAATTTTAAAGTATAGTTACAGTATAGTACCCTGCTACTATAAATATAAGCAACATAATGTCTTACTGGTCTATGCTTGCTTGAGTGAATATCAGAAAAACAATTGATCTTTGCAATATTTATATAAAAAGTTGCAAAAACCATTACAGTACAAGCCAACAGGTGGAGCTGAATGTAGTAGATTCAAAAAAATAAATAAATAAATAAACAAATAAACAAATAAGTAAATAAATAAATAAATAATTGTCTTTTAAAATAACTGCTTTGACATAGAAAGCCCATGCTGTCAGACCAAGACCCATATTTCACCTCACAGCTCATAAGCCCCCACCTCTGAAGGCAGAGAGAGAGAGAGAGAGAGAGAGAGAGAGAGAGAGAGAGAGAGAGAGAGAGAGAGAGAGAGAGAGAGGGATGGTGGGTCTATCAGGCGGGCTTGGGTAAGGCAAAGGAAAACGGACCTGGTCCAGACAGCAGACAGAACTGCAGTCGTCTTGGCACCAGGGTATATGGTGAAGTTAGACCTGCACCACAGAGCCCAGGAGAGGAGAGGACAGAGGCTTGGGTGGAGATTGCAGGAGCTCTAGGGAGAAGAAGATGATGTCTGGGAGAGTAAGATTTATTTTGACGCACGTGGATTTTGTCGTTGACTTTTTTTTCCGTCTGCGGAACTGGTGCGGCTTCTCAGTTTGGATGGCTTACAGTTACAAATGTTATGCTGTGATTGGAGCAGCTTTCTGGGATAGGGCATGATGAGATTGTAATCCACAAGAAATATTCTGCTTAACATATTTTGGCCAAATAATGAGAGTTGCTGAGGCAGAAAAATGATTTGGTGTGGACCAAGAGACAGTACCAAGCAGTAAGTCAAGTTCAGACAGGGCCCCTCTCACTCTCCCTCTCTTTCTCCTACTCTCACCCCCCCTAAATACACACACACACACACACACACACACACACACACACACACACACACACACACACACACACACACACACACACACACACACACACACACACACTCACTCACACACACACACACATTTTACGACAACCCCCACCAAACACACACTGCGAGCACTCAATTCACAAGACCGACAACATTGTTAACACTGTTGCCATGGTAAGCTACAAGCTATTCACTCCTCAAGTGCGCCTAAGTCTGCCACACTGACACGAGGGACAAAGCGACCCCTCCGCACCCTCAGTGTGTTACACAGTCCAGCGGTTCCACCCCCAGCTTTTAGCCCACTCTGTCCACACAGCAGGGAAGAGTGGACGGACATGAAAAGAAAAAGAAAAAAAAAACAGGAGTTTTGTCCAGTGAGTCAGTATAGCTGACTACTGTATGTCCGTTGAACAATTCTCTTCTAGGATAATGTCAATACAAGTAAAAGATTTCATCACATTTGACCAATGCAGGTGAAGTCCAAGATGGGGAAATTGGAACTCACAGGAGGACCTACAGTAAACAAGTGGCAACAATATTTTCTTTAATGTAACACAAGCTGCTCCAGCAAACAAATAATTCTGATATGTAGCCCCAATTCCAAGAACTAGTTCTGTTCTAAGCAGTGTAAAGATCACAAAGAGGGTTGTTTTTTTTTCTTACTGCATACTGATGAGTGAAGTGAAAAAAAGAGAAGTACTTCCTCTATAGTACTTCTTAGGGCTAAGTCCCAAAGAGTACTATGTGCTACTCTGTGCACAACAATTGTGTATTCTTCTGACATTTAATCCAGGCCATGGCAACGTTCCC
Organism: Sardinella longiceps; assembly: GCA_027497455.2. Taxonomy (NCBI): domain Eukaryota; kingdom Metazoa; phylum Chordata; class Actinopteri; order Clupeiformes; family Clupeidae; genus Sardinella; species Sardinella longiceps. Next base: position 33,646,685 of record JAODXP020000017.1, on the reverse strand, counting down.
GGAATAGAACCATTATCAGGAAATGGAGGAGGTGTATCATCAGATGCAGCATTGTGTATGTGTGGTGTATGTGTGTGTGTGTGTGTGTGTGTGTGTGTGTGTGTGTGTGTGTGTGTGTGTGTGTGTGTGTGTGTGTGTGTATGTGCATGTGTGTGTCCGTATGTCGGTGTTCTGTGGTGTCTGGGTTGTGTCTTTGTGTACTTGTGTGAAGCTACGTGCTTGAATGAATATGCATGTGTGAATGAATGCGCCTGCATGTATGTGTTTGCATTTGTTTTGTCTTTGTGGATGTGTTTATGTTTGCTTCTGTAAGCACATGACTGTGTGTGTGTGTGTGTGTGTGTGTGTGTGTGTGTGTGTGTGTGTGTGTGTGTGTGTGTAAATGTATACTGTAGGTATGCTTTTTGTTGTTGTTGTTGTCTACAGTATGGGAACATCCGCTAATTACTTCCCACATAAAAGTGTTAAGTTGGTTGCACTGCATAACAAATGAATGACCCCATTGTGTTTCATTGTTCCCCTCTAGACCTCTGCACAGGCAGTCTCTGTGCTTAATCAGAGCACTCTAAAAATGCATAGAAAATATTCCTCTGACATCTCCACTTTTGATGTAAGGACTTTTAAATAGACATGATGTTGTGTCCTTATAATCAAATTCAGGAATTTGGCATGAAAGGGAAAAGAAAAAAAAAACTAAAAAATGAAGGAAATCTCCAATCACTCTGCGATAAATGAGGGCTGACTCCTTTGCATCAAGGAACAAATCTACCCACATGGCTTTCAACAATGACCCGCTTCTTCCTAAAAAGAGAGCAGAGAGCAGACCAGAGCAGAGCAGGGTCTGTCGTTGCCTTCTGCAGCTGCATGGGCCCCGTCGTCGCCTCCGCTGCTGAGAGCCGTGTTAACCTGCCAGAAGTCTCAGACGCTGCATATGAAGCGTGAAATTGTGCTGTGGCTGTCCTTCTTCCTGGTCCAATCCCAGGGCGGCATGCATGGGCTCGGCTAGGCTCAGCTCTGTGCAGGCCTTGGGAGGGTAACTGAGGTAATACTGCAAGTGAACATGACGGATTCAACTACACCAGCTGGCCTTGAGAGGAGCTATACGAACCAAACTGACACAGTCCCTCTCAGGGAGTGAAAATAAACGTATTTGACAAGCACACTACAACACAGCTGTTTTAATGAATGGTTTACATTTTATGTTTGATAGACCTTTTGCCAAATTTTTTGGACTCTTTGTTAGTTATGTGACTTGTACTGTATTGTAAGTCATATGGAGGTCTTCCGGGATTTTCTCTCTTTAAACAGTGCAGTCTGTTTGCTATTCTAGGCATATTTGATCCGCAACAGATACAGCGCAGTAAAAGCAAATGTATAGGGATTGGTTTGATCCTTCCCTTGTCTGCTCAGTCTAGAGGATCTCAAAATGAGTGTTTTCTGTTGATTTATGCCAGGATTTCCCTTGCCAACATGATAGATTACCATGATAGTTTGCCTACAACTTCAAATGAAACAGGCATATTTCTGTACTTCGTCTGTTTCCAGTTGAGGAGTATAGAGACTGTATCCTATTACTGAAGTGTCTATCCAGGATCTGCATTACCCGTCTATGGCCCAAGTAATGAGGAGAACATTAGTAACAGTTGAGTGAACTCACTGAAACAATCCCTGAATTAGATCTCTCTGCTTCCCAGTGCTGAGATGAAGATAAGACAATGGTCGTTGTGGAACCCAATACCTGTCAACATTCTTAACAGATTCCATAATGGCTTCCACCACCCCTCAAGATGCTTTACTTCCTGATTGGCTCCTTATCAGTTGGACTGCTCAGGGCACTTTGACCTGTAGTTGCACCAACATCTGCTCCAGGCACAGACAGTATCCCCCCTTCTCTCTCTAAGCCAGTCAGTGCCTGAGTCTACAGCCTTCTATCATCTCTCCATCTCTCACTCCGTGTAGGAGGAAAGAAAGAGAGAGAGAGAGAGAGGAGAGAGAGAGAGAAAGCAGAGAGATGGTTGAAAGATATAGGAAAAACTGCTTTCATATGAAAAATAACTATTCTGTACATTTTTACTCAGATGGTGATAAAGCATTGCAAGCCAGGTGCAGGTGGCACTAATCTAAACATAGCTGTGGATTGTACACTCAAAATGAGAAATGGAGACCAGATGCTGGGAGAGACTGAGAAATGCTTTTCACCTCTCTAAAAACACCACTGCACCCTGGTCTACTGGGTCTCGTAGCCAAACCCAGTCTAGAGGCTATTTCATTGGGGTTTATGTGCTACAAAAGAGGGGGTTGGGGGAAGTGTGCCCTGCCCTGCCTATTCAGTCAGTGTTACAAAAGAGCAGTGAACAGTGATAGAGCTCTCTATCCACTTAACAAGACAAACACAGGAAGCAAGCAAGGGCAGAGGTCACAGACATCAGCTTTCACAGATAAAGTTTTCCAAATTCTGTTACAGGAGGTAAAAACCAAAAGCCATGCAATCCACTCAGGTGAATCCACAGCGCTGGTGGAAGTGCAGATAATGAAGTGCAAAACAAAACCGTTTGCTTAATGACGTGGTGTAAGGGGTTAGTGGGAGAAATGCTTTTAGGGATATTGGCTGTGAGCTCACTGTGGAGGCCACAAATGTAGTAAATGTCCAATGTCGGCCCCTTAATGAGGAGGAGACAGATGCAGATAGGAGGAGGAGAGTGACGACAGGAAATGTGGCGACTTTGTTGATAACTGGAAAGTCCTTGTAGGAGATAATAAAACTGCTGTGGAAGTGATAGTGGTGAATAGTGGTGAGACTCTGACTTGGGGCAGTCGAGGCAAGAGCAGCAGAAACAGCAGTGCTTGCTTTACTTCTGGGCTGAATGTGTCTGTGAGAGAGCATTTGGAATGTGCTGCTCTGAACTTCCTTATGAACGTATGCTATATACTTCAGGTCGTAGGGCTTAGAGTGGAGCAATGGTATCAGTAGTACTCCCTTACTCCCATTTTCCAGAGTGGTTTCTTTCAGAAATAATGTATATGCTTGCTGCAAATAAAGTCATGTGTACACTGCTCAAAAGATACTAGTTGCAGAGTTTGGGTATAAATCTCCCAGTAGTCATAGTGAACCCATGCATTATTGTTAGTTTCCTTCACAACAAATCTTTGTGATAGCTTGTGTCAGACAGGCCAGAGGATCTTTAGAGAGTCTTGAACAGACTCTGGAAAGTCTCTGCGAGCAACTCTTTTGGAAAAATATGTCATTTTAAAGGTGCCATAATTTATCCTCTCTACCACTGGCATAACTTTGTCAGAAAATGATAATGCAAAAAAAAATTGATTGTGCATACAGCGCCTTAAAAAATAATGTTCTGTTGACTAAGATAAATTTAAATTTGTCTCTTCAACTAGGTGTGTGTGTGTGTGTGTGTGTGTGTGTGTGTGTGCAGACTTTGTCATGGCGCACCAAGGTGGTGTGTGCGTGCATGTAAGTGCACTTGAAGGGTGCACTGAAAGGTGTGTATGCCTGTGTGATACAAATGTGTGTGCTGTATGTGTTCAAGCTTTCGCAAGTTCGTCTGAGCCAGTCACTTTCCTGACACATTCCACATGGAATCATTCATTTTCCATCATTTATCCTCTGGGTCCATACCCAGAGACAAGGGACAAAGAGAGAATCAAGCAATGTACTCTAATATGCTAAATGACAACACAATGATTTTTTGTCATATCTATAAAGCCTTTATATTGAAATAGAAACAGAGAGAGAGAGAGAGAGAGAGAGAGAGAGAGAGAGAGAGAGAGAGAGAGAGAGAGAGAGAGAGAGATCCTGCCCTATTTCGAACAGGTAAACAGCCCAGCACAGCCAGTGCAGACGGAGAAGCTTCAGTGCGAAATGAGACATTGTGTCAACCTTGTGGTGGTGTGGTATGTTCTGGCCCTCTCACCAGTCTGTCCCACAACTTGCCTGGCTGGCTGGCAACAGTAATAAAAAAATAGATAAATAAATAAAAGTTAGGGTGCTTGGGGAGAAAAGCTAAGCAAACAGCGTTTCCAATGCATGTGAAACTTCATACGCACAAGACAAGAAGCCATCTTGTAACACAGTCTCCAGTAGAGCTCCATTTAGGACTCCCCTGCTGGGTGAACCTTGAACTGTGCGCTCGCAAAAACAGAGCCAAACTGCCATTCCCATATGTGAATGAGGGAACGACTTCCGTTTGCATCCCTGGAAACCGCTTTAAAAATGAAAACAAATGACTTCATGGCTTCTTTTTTTGTGACTGTGTGGTGGGAGCAGAGGAGGTGAACTGGTCAGACCAGTACGGATTTCACTCCCAAACCCTTACGAAAGCACAGCAACATACTTAGGCAACAGCAACTCTTCTTCAATAAGGGAGAAGAGACTTACTGTAATTCCCAATCAAGGAGAGATCTGTTATTATGATAAAATCAATGCATCTGGACAATTAAAGGACTATTTAAATGGAACTTCAGTACAAGAACATGGACCTTGCGTGGCCATGGATGGACTGGTCATCAAAGTTAATATTTGAACACCATTAACATACCAAGATGCTGTATGTCAAGTATTACTCATCTCTATTGTCTCAATTCCTTTTCCATAGCCCTCTAACCCATGCAGGGGCATCCTATATGAATCCACCTTTAGATTAGATAGATGAGACACATGTATGTTCAGCAGATATTCAAAAACCTAACAAAGTGACATCATTGTCTTCATTTACTTATGAATACATGTCTTGCTGTCTCCCAGTCGCTATCGTTCCCTCTCATACACACTCATAATCATTAAAGCATGGATGTTATCTGTTTGTCATTTAACAACTTGCCTAAATACACAGAAGCTGAAACTCCTATCAGTCACCTTTGACCTTTTATTGACCCTAAGCATCCTTTGGTTGCCACATGTCCCCTCAGGCCAAAGCTACTGAAGACTGGCAGTCTATACCATTGAGTTTGTGTTTAATTTGGCTTAACTTGGTTATGTTGGCTGAGAGAGAGACCTTTTGGGATGTTCTGTGGCAATACCATTAGTATTAGTCTGAGCAAAACTCAGAATGTGCAAACAAACTGCTTGAATTCTGAATTCTGCTATCCGCTGTCATTCAGGCGCTGTAAATTGGAAACAGCTTTTGTTTTTATTGGGGGAATTTGCCACAATGAGGGTAGCGCTCCACAAATAAAGCTGGACTCTGCAGATAAGTCCTTTTTCCGTGAAGCAAAAGTGGCCTGCAAAAGTGGAAAACCAAATGCTTGGTGAGGTGAGCCCGACCAGCATACACACACACACACACACACACACACACACACACACACACACACACACACACACACACACACGCACAAACCCACACAGACACAAATGCACATGCATACACACAAACATACCAGAGTGGGAGGTCAGGCTGCCAAAGATGTCATCTCCACGCGTGCGCTCCGACCACAAGAGGAATCAGCCCAAGGATGATCCGAGCGCAGACGAGACGAGAGACAGGAGAGACGTGTGAGGTCTCTACACGACACCACCTCATCTGTTTCAGACACTAAGATTTTAAAGGCTAAAAGGGTGCAGAGCAGTGGGGGGTTGTGTGTGCATATGTGTGTGAGTGTGTGTGTGTGTGTGTGTGTGTGTGTGTGTGTGTGTGTGTGTAGGGGAGATATTTTACTGCATAGGCTGGAGGTTTACTGCCCTCCACCTCCAGGTTTACAGCATGTAAGCAGGCCTGCACCCCCTGACAAAGTAATGCCCCAATAATCCTTCCTTGGCTGAAGGAATTCACAGCGCCAGAGGTCATTAACCTGGACGGGTGGCAGTAGCCTCTGCAGTCTGACAGCGGCAGCCAAAGCCAAAGACTAATTTTTTTTTGAACATGGCTATTTTTCATCTGGATTCGGATCTCAAAGTTTAATTGATTAATTGGTAATAAACTTTTATGGTCTTAATGGAAACAAGCTGAAGAAATGTTTGTTTCATAGTTATTCATCATTCAAAATGTACCTGTATATAGCCTTTAATATCTATCTTAATTGTTATGATAAAGCTGGGGCTAAAGCTCTTGATAGAGCTCCCACACAGTGAAATGAATGTAGTGCACTGAAAAATGTAACATATGACATATTGATTGACAAAGGATACTATGTGAGGGAATGAGTCTGGTATGCCAAATATAAGCACACACATCACCATAGTCAGAAAGAGAAGGGAGTTTCCCCCTCTTTGTTAATACAGGGGAAGGCATGCAAGTAAACAGATCCTGACTGAAAGCTTTAATAAACTGTTAGAAAAGAATCTCATATCTGCTTGACTGTAGGACCCCTCTGGATGATGATATGAGTCATTTTTAGTGGAAACTGTCTCAGACAAAAACTCCCCCTGTGCTTTTGTGCATTGTTTGTTTTTCACAGAGTTACTTAGGCCTTTAACATCCCACTCCTTAGAAAGTAGTTATTATCCTCCTCTCGTAGGAAACAATCCTCTCAAGAGAATGTTACAAGCCTGACAACTTTGAACGAGTATTGACGCAGAGAAATATTCAAAGAGTGTCAAAACCAAGTGTGTTCAGGAAAGGTAAATACAGTTTGTCATTTTTTCTGTCTCAGAGGCCCTTTTCTTCCAAATAAAAGAAAAAAAGGTGCACAGCATCAAAGGTCTGCTCTAAATCCCAAAGATTTGGCGATGTGGATGAGAAACCTAATCCATAATGCTGTTCTTTTAGTCAGCTGAGCTAGTTTGCTCTTTGCCAAGGCCAGGGCAAACAACAGTGTACGTGTCAAACTGCACCACCATGCACCAAACGGTGACACCAAACACATTCTTTTGTTAATACTATGCTCTTGTGCACCACAGTGGTTATGTCAAGGCCAAAACCAACGAAAAAAAAGTCTACATTTGATTTAGGCATGTTACACTGTCAGAAACCATGCAATTATACTATTACACACATGAAAACCACTCAGTTACTGTAAGTTATGGGTCATAATTCTAAGGTAATTTATTTCTCTTGAGCAAACGTCTTGGGTTCACTTTTCCACTTGAGTTCAGTTTCTTTCTTTTTTTTTTTTTTTTTTTTTTAAACAAGAATGTCATGCGTAAGGCCAACATATGCTGTGTGTTGCAACATACTTATACAGGCCTGCCAAAGCTCAAGATGAAATATACCTCTCACGTGGAACGGGTGTGATGCACCTCAGGAGCTAAACATATGGTGCTTGGGGTATGTAATGTAGCGAGTGCTCAGGGCCGTCGCAACAAGGCAGGCAAACCAGGCAATTGCCTGGGGCCCCAGGCTGAAAGGGGCCCCCAAGATTGACTATTTAATAATTTTAGTAGTTAAGTTGGTGGTATTTTTCAAGAAAATGACTTTAAACTGGAGTTAGACAACTGTACAATACAAATAATTATATTGATGATGTTTGAAGATTATAACAATGTGGGTCATGTAGGTATTTATGGGGGGTGAAGGGCCCCTATGCCCTGTTTGCTTGGGGCCCCCTAAGTACCTTGAAACGGCCCTGCGAGTCCTGCAAGTGGTCTCTCTGTGACTGGGTACTTAATTAACAGAGATATCAGATCTAGAGTGTGGGAGGTCTGCACATGTTTGCACCATAAAGAGCTACAGTACTTTGTGGGTCGCTCAGAAACATGTCAGGGGCTGCTGCTGCTGCTGCAACAGCAATCATCCTGACTCTGATGTATATTATGAGTGAATGGTGTGGTTGAGTTTAAATCCTCCTCATTTGGTATAGCAAGCTGTATAAGTTATAACACATTCAAATAGAATTTTGTTTGTCCCCAATGGCGCAGTTTGCTTTGTAGAAATAAAACCGGGCAACTTTACTACAGCACAGCAAGTCTTCATGTGTTCCTGTAAATCTTCTGTGTCAGGGCTCCCTCTACTGGTCATAATAGATAAACACATTACAAATCTCCACTCAGAAATATACACTGCTATCAACTCATGAAGGTTAATATTATGGGCAATAAGTATAGGAAAAGATTTCAAATATTAAAAAAGCTAAACCAACCCAAATTCTGTCTGCATCTTATATGAGAGCGATCTTCTTTAACAGACTTTGGGGAATGTCAGCAATGATATATTGGTCCCTGAGTGCTTGTCTTTCAAAGGGGTACTTTCTCAGGGGCCTATTTGCAGGAAATTGACTGTCCCTCAGGTCCCACGAGTTGCCCTGTGTGAAGTGAGATTGCCCATAACCTGACATTCTCAGGACCCGATAATTACACACATGCAGCCAGCAACGGACACATACACACAAACACACACACACACACACACACACACACACACACACACACACACACACACACACACACACACACACACACACACGTAAACATGAATGATCACTCAAGCTGCCCCAAACAGCTTGTACACATGTGCATACTCTCATGCACACACATGCAGTGCTGTCACGACAGGAGCACAAACAAACACACACACACACACACACACACACACACACACACACACACACACACACACACACACACGTAAACATGAATGTTCACTCAAGCTGCCCCAAACAGCTTGTACACATGTGCATACTCTCATGCACACACATGCATTGCTGTCACGACAGGAGCACACACAAACACACACACATACACACACTCCCATGAGTGTTAAGAGTCTGCTATGAGCTCACTCAGTCCGGGGTAGTTAAAGATCTGTACAGGGGTCAAGAATGTGCTCTGCTTTAATTCCACACATCCTGTGCGTTTTCCATCTCCACTGAGCCCCACTGAGGACCTGGGGCCTATAATTCCACACTCTAGCCACTAGGGTATGTGGTTGTGTAAGCTAACGATCCTGCATGATGCCTGACAGTGGGAAGAATTGTAGCCAGATACATGTCATGGCCGAATCTGTTCCAGACTGAACAAACAGCTATTTGGGCTACCATACTGTACATTCATGTCTGCTGATCCACATCCTTCCACAAGGATGATTTCACAATAACAAATTCTAGTAGTGTTCCCTGGAACGTTGCTCATAGCTACTTACCACAAGTATGAATACCCCGAGCCATTTTTCCACGGATAGAGAGGGTCATACTTTAGTTTGTAAAAATATGATCTCATCTGTGATTGCAGTGTGTGACTCAACTGGCATCCTTGCAAGCCACATTTCTGACTACTCTTTGAACCAGTCGTGGAGATGAACTTCTACGGACCTGACTCTAACTGCACTGTTCAATGTTTAGTGATGAAAATGACTGACAATCATTGGACCACAAACATTTCAAAGCCAGATTTTCTCTGAACTCTGGTTGATATGTCAGTTTGTATGGAGTAAAGATAAGTAGACAAATCTAGCCCTGAATGTAGTGGAATATGGTGGGACAGCCATATTGATGTCCCACAATGTTCTCCATACTCACTTTTCTAAGCTGCCACCTTAGGGGGGGCATAAGCAAACAAGGGACCCTAACAGCAGCTCACTCTAAAACCAGTCTTCCTATCATGCCTCAGGTATCATCCATAGCTGGGGTATGCCTAAATGTGTGGGTTGTGGGTATATGTTGATAATTTTGCCATGTGTTGTTCAATGTGTTTAGCCTATTGGTCAGCATCTGTCTTTGCAAAACAACTTTTTGGGTCTATTTTCAGAAGTGAGCCACTGGTGCATTTTAATGTGTCACGCAGGGGTCGTGGTGAGCCAGCTGTTGTTTTACCTCATAAAAGAAGCAAAGTTGGCCCAGTAACGCTTATCTGTTTGCCAGGCTGGATTTTCTCACACATGGATGTGTGTGTGTGTGTGTGTGTGTGTGTGTGTGTGTGTACACTGGCATGTGTGTTAGTGTGTGCTTGAAATAATCCAGAAACCATGACTTAACTCTTAATGGAATGCGCAACATTAACACAACCTTGTCAACTGGCACACAAAATGTGCTTTACACAGTTTTTGAGGTGTTATTTTTCTTTGCCTCACAAAAGGACCTTGTCGTCTCTCTATATGTCAAAAAACATATGCTTATTCTCAGTACCTGGCAAATATAAAATTCTACTGATACAACCAATAAAAAAAAAAAAACTTAAGAAACTTCACCCAAGTGCTGAGGGTACATTATACCATATGATTCATGTCATATTAATTACCCAAGGCCAGCTGTCCCTGGAGGACAGAAGCAGACACCCACACATGGCCTGGTGCCGACCACGGGAGCCCCTAAAGAATGCCCGTTTTACAGCTGCAGTCTTGAAGACATCTTGGGGCTCCAAAGATAGCCGGGTGTCTTCTTGCAAAGAGCACGCCAGGGTCAGAGGACTTGTATATTTAGCAAGATGACTGCCTGGGCTGCCTGTATGTGAGCGCCTTGGTGTAATTCAAGATGAGTGCTGTGTCTTCAAACAGGCCGTTATGGCCGATATAAACATGGCCAAATAAGGGGGCCAAGAGTTCACACAGTCCCCACGAAGGATGGGTGGGGGGTGTTCTGCATGTGGCCACGGGTGGGCGACACATCAACACTTTTCAAGGCAATGTCAAAAAAGAAAAAAAGAAAAAGAAAAAAAAAACGTCGGCCCACTTTTTAAAAACACTGTAGACAGGGTAATAATAAGGATTTTTTTTTTTTAGATGTGACAGCTTCCAATGAAAGTGCAGTATATGTGTATTAATTTAAAACTGACTGAAACATCAAAAGACATTCTGTAACATTAGGCTGACAAGTCAGACTATCACATAAATGTAGTCTGGCCACAAGTGATAGACCCCCAGGGAAAACGGCTTAAACTAATCAGCGCAACTAGCAACTAACAGTGATTCAAACAACGCTAAGCCCGCCCAATAACTCGCTGTCCAGATATAACGTTGTGATTGGCTAAACGATGTCTGAATACAACCTAGAGCATCAACACCTCAAACACTATCCAGGTCTCAACTATGGCTTATTGCTAGACGAACTCGCTGAGCAGATTCAATTTGCTACCGCTAGAGTGCGTCTAGAGTTCTAGGCTAGTATAACATAACTGTAAGTGTTAAAGTTTGGAGGCTTAAACTTAACTCAACTACTACACTAGTTAGGTTAGGTTAGGCTAAATAGATACTGTATAATTTGATAATGATAAACTTTTTCCCCCTTAAAATGACATTACTTTTCCAAAGGCAAGTGGGATGATAATTTTTAAATCTTAATTAAAGCTGATCGGTCTTTGAATAGGCATATTTTTGTCATTCAATAAAAATGCCACCATTCCAAAGACTCTAATGTTATTTTGTTAGCTGCAGCTGTTGTGAAATGCTTTTCAGAGAGCGCATGTGTTGGGGGATGTTAAAGGTCCAGAGGAGTTGTGCCTGCAGGCCAGTAGGTGACACATAGCAGTGTAGGCCATGACCGTATCTCCTGAAAAATCTGTGGTAAGTTGACACAATGGATGGAGGTCATCATAGAGATGGAAGTACTGTAAGTGAGCCATAGAACAATAAATATGGATGGATGGTGCTCACTCAAGATGTAGACCTTAAAAGAACCTCTCTCTCTCTCTCTCTCTCTCTCTCTCTCTCTCTCTCACACACACACACACACACACACACACACACACACACACACACACACACACACACACACACACACACACACACACAAACAGTTTTTTGGACTATATGTAAATAATGCTTAAGTAAGAAAACCTACGAGTATGTTATACCATTTATTTGGAGAAAAGCACTCATTTGCATCATGTATTATTCTACAGCATTAAATCAACAGCTCTGAAATATAGATTGGGATAAATAAAACTCTGTACATTCGTATGATTCTGTAAACTACGAAATAGGATGAGGGAAAGATCATATGGATTGTTTTAAAATGACTTATAGTAAAAAAAAAAAAATGATGTCCTCATGATCGGGAGCAGAAAAGCCGACAGAGAAGTCCCTGTTATATTCTTTTAAACATCATCCTCCTTCCATCATCAGTACTCTTGAAGTGACCATAATCTGAATTTAGAGGAAAGCAACATGTAAGAAACTTATCACAGCAATCAATGCTGCCAATATTAACAAGGGGACACAAATTCGCATTATTGGGTATGTAGGACTTAATATCATTACTTATAAAAAAATAATAATGATGAAAACACTATCAGCACTCATTTCTTTGAAGGACCCTTTGATCTAAGGACTACAATTTTGCTAAAAAATAAAGTCAAACTGTTGCCAGTTTGCACCACAGCAAATCAATGCTGCCAACAACAAGAGGACAGCAATTCTCATTATTATATCAATATATGATTAAACATACAAAAAATACAAACTGTTGCCATACTCTATATTTCCTACTACAGGGTATCTGTGTTCTAGCCTATGATGGAGGTTCCAACAGACCATCAAGAAGGTAATATAGATTACCTCTAAGGTCAGCCATTGCTACTGGTAATGACTATCAAACACAAAAGTATTTTTTGTAAATGCCATTCAGTGGATGGATAAACGATACATGTCAGAAACATGACAGCATCCCAAGCAGTATATTAAATGCTGAAATTGTAGATGCCATTAGAAAAGCTCAAATATACAGTACCTGAGACATACGCATATTTTACCTTTGCCATGCACCAAGGAAAGTTCTGGCGATTTAAGCCTCAGCGCCCTCAAACCTCTTCTTCCTACCGTCCATGCCAGCCTTATCCTCAATGTTCTTACGCCAGTCACCGACAGCATCTCCAGACTAGAGGATTTTGACATAAAACAGGATTTTTGTCTCTTGAGCCTTAATTTTCTCATCAATATTTTTGTTTCCACTTCGCCTTTTCAGTACCAGTGGTGTTTATACAACTCAGGTTTATTTACCTCATCTTTGACCTCTTTTTTGACTTGCTTCAGGTTGGCTCGCAGGTCCATGTTGACCTTGTGTTTAGAGCCCAGTAGAGCCTGAAGCATCTGATCGGCAGACATGCGTACTTTCTTCAGAGCTGGCTTCTTGAACTTGCCCTTGAGGTCCACAACTTTGAGCTTCAGATCATCAATCTGCATCATTAGAGAGTATGTGTCAGTAAATCAATCCATCAACCAGTATTACTTCTGTTAAGACCCTTGAATAAATAATGACTTGGAAATATGGTCATTTTACCTCCTTGTTTGTCTTGGCTACTTTAGCCTCCATGTCATACCGCTCCTCATCAACCTTCTCAATGGTCTGGTGAATTTTTCTCACCATCGCCTGCCAAGAATCACACATTGAATCAGTCAGAGGACCCATAAAGGTCTATGTGGATTAAACAGGGTGTGCTTGTGCATGGGAAGTACCTGCAGTTCTTCCAAAGAACCTGGCACAGTCATGGAAGGGCAGTTTTCGTTCATATAGTCTTCCTTTGCCTCAGCAATCCTCTCAGCCTCTGCCTCTAGTAAGTTCTGAGCAACCTGGAGCAGTAGGCTCTTTAGAAAGAAGTCAAGATGTGGAATTAAGATCATAGACTTGGGGAAAGGGAAATGAAGAATCAAGAAAGAAAATATGCCTACTTAATATTTTCCTCTGGCCTACCTTCAGGTGATGCTTGCGAGATGATGTCATCTTTTTGCTGGTGAGTTTAGAGTAAAAAAAAAAATACATAAAAAAAATCAACTACTATGCAAAATACAATTACATTTTTTTCACTATCAAATTCACTGAAGTGGTCTACTTACTCAGACATTTTGGCTGGTTTTGTTTTTGGCAACCTGTGTGATAAAAAAAAAAACAAAAAAAAAACACTGATTTTAATCATTTCAAAAAGTAGACAAGTTTAATTTTAACCTAATCTTCCTTTTTTTGCAGACTTGCTTTTAGACAGCTGTCTCACACCATCAAGCCCACATAGGGGAAACCCAATCCAATTTCCGTGGGTGTCCTCGCAGGCCCACACACTGTGCCTAAATTTGGATGGGTTGCGTCAGGTGTCAGACCCTCTATCTGCAAATTTACGACGTATTCCGTTTTAGAATGTAATTAACACCTGAAACACTATGCCATGCATCATTGGCTGGGATGAGAAGGCACAATTTGGAAGGCCCACAAAAATAATCATGTTTCAATCAAGACAACAAATCTTGTCACTGACAGCAATTAAATTTGATCAGGAACTTGGTTATAAATCATGAGACATTATAAAAATGTGACCTGGACCGATGGACCGATGACTACTGTACAACATGATGTGTGGCAACATCAAACTCAAAAACTGTAATTGAAAGAAATAAAAGAATGTTTCCAACATAATCAAATCAGCCTGGAATGCCTTTAAGAAGTTTTGAGGTAAATGAGAATGAAAACAACAATTTGAAAATTTGTGCCAGGAAAACCATGCCTGTTGTGAAAAGTGCAAGGTCATGTTTTCCACAAACAAAAGCTACAGGGAAGAAGTGTTTGATTTATGAACAGGAAACAGGATTTGATATCACCATCCATGTCTGTTCCTCAACGTCAAGGCTTCCTTGAGTTTCAGAAACATCCATAGATGTTGATATAGACCAGGCTTCATGGCTACATGCTACATCATCACACACCATCAAGCACTTTTCCAAAGTCAGTAATCCTCCAAATTTCTACTGAGTGCAGTGCTTCTTTCTTAGAATTTCCAAGGATGCATTGGTGTATCCTTGGTGTTGAAGAAATACCCACAATCCTTTGCGTTCACATACTCAAGTTGTCAGATTTTTCAAAATGGCAGCAGCACCAGAACGTAACACATTTTTCTAAGCCTTGCCTCTGTACCAACCAACTTGCAATGAAGCACTCAATCAAGATAGGTTTCTCTACATTGAGAAAGAGCTAATATCTACTGTAAGATGTCTAAGAGGCTAAGATCTAAGATGTCGCCAAGAAGTCCTCTACAGTAATCAATCATATTGTGCTAGTGTTACAAGATTGTTGTGTAATGCATTGTTACTGTAGCTCTACTGATTTTGGTAAAATAAGCATTTTGCAAACTTTCACTAAAGTAGTTAACACTAGGTTTCAGCTGCTTGCTGAAGTATTTCCCATTTTTTTTACTTCTTGTTCATCTTTGTGATTTTAATTTTTTTTATGGGAGTCTTGAGGCAGGTTTAGTCTTCAAACATTATGCAATGCTATGGTTCCTATTCATTTTACACACCAATTAGAAAAGCAGAAACAAAGAACAGAGATCTCACCTATGTGATGAAGTGAAGGGCTGGACCCTCTTGGATACAGGGTGGGTAGAGACTGGCTAGCCACAGAAAGGGCCAAATCAGTGGGATTTTATAGCACTGCCTCTGATGGCTCAGCACTAATTCAGCAACCTCAGTATGGAAGCAGAGTCTCCTAAAGACCCAATAGGCCGCTGTGTTCCTTAAATACCTCTGGCCTTTCTTCCTCCAACTCGTAAATTTGCCATTCTGTTTGCATCCTCCAAACATGTGTTCCTGGGTCAAAGGGCACTCCTAACAAAAGAGATCAACATTTAGTACAGCATCCTGATCTTAGGCTACCAAGCTATTACAAAGGAAAGGAAGTAGGAATTCATGAAAGTTTGGAAGTAAAAAACGTTGTCTCAATTCATATAACAGACAATTACGCAATACATGAGATATATAATGATTGATATGTCCAAATATAATTTGAAATCATTCAGTGCATTTTTTACAGTAAAACTTTTTACAATGAACTTACCATTTGGAGTAGCTGGTGAAGACCTCTTATTATCTCAAAATAAGTATTTTCTCTTGAAATGCCATTTCATTTAGCTAATGACAATAACACATAAGCCTATTTGTAAACAGAGGGTGAAAAGAGACAAATGTTGAAGGGGTCAGGAGAGTCTACTGACCTCCTGTGGTCACTCATGATAGATTTGAGTTTTTGTGACAACATTTTATGTTGAATGAGTGGGCGAATAAATTAATAAATGGCTGAATGAATGAATGAATGAATGAATGAGTGAATGAATGAGTTTAAAAAAATATAGAAAAATCATTAAAATTAAGGACATGACGTAAATCAATTTTTAAGACTTTTATTATAAGATTGTGATCTATTACGAATGTGTTATGGTCAGCAATGCAGTGAGAAGGATGAAAGTTGAAGCAGTTCACATCTTCCAACTGCAGTATACGATGAGACAAACCGAGACAAGTAAGACTGTGCAAACAGTCTTTCACGACAAAAAAAAAGTTCAGGCAATTTATGCCTCAGCGCCCTCAAACATCTTCTTTCTGCCACCCATGCCAGCCTTGTCTTCAACATTCTTACGCCAGTCACCAACATCTGTGGGCTGAGAGGATATGAGAGTTATTATTTTGTGTATTTATATAACATTTGACTGTCAAGCACAAAGGCATACAGCTCCTCTTCTGATTCAGATTCAATATTGTACTGTATATACTCACCTCTTCCTTGACCTCCTTCTTGACCTGCTTCAGGTTGGCTCTCAGATCCAAGTTCACTTTGTGCTTGGAGCCCAGCAGAGCCTGGAGCATCTGATCAGCAGACATACGCACCTTCTTCAGAGCTGGTTTCTTCATACCCTTCATCTCTACTACCTTGAATTTCAGGTCATCAACCTTTGGGTAATTATATCAATCAATATGGGAGCTCAACAATGTATTACATTTTTTCATAATATAGATTAAATACAAAAGGCCTACCTCTGAGAGTCCTTTGGTCAACTTTGAGTGCAGGTCATATCGCTCCTCATCAATTTTGTCAATGTTCTGATGAAGCTTCCTGCACAAGTCCTATGCAAATGAAAAAGGAGACATTTTTTCCAAAAATGCAAGAGACATGTTTGGAACATGCCACACATGTAATCAGTAATTTCAAGTTGAAATTTTTCACACAATTTCAGCATGCCATATCTCTAAACTACATTGCTTAACACAAGTCTGATACCATTCATTCAAAAAGATGACAGGAAGCCATTGACAATCACAGCCATTCCCAATATCACCACTTATTGCTAGCCTGACATAGCACGACCATAATACTGCTGTTCATCCGTATTCATGGCCTGAAAGTTCTTTAACCTGACGCGATTATAGGGCGGGGGGGAGGGCATTCAGTTCTGGTTTGAAACGATTGGACAGCTCATCTTATCAGGTTTGCTTATTGGCTGGTTGGCTCTCTACCGATGTAAACCCGCCCCAGAAGACTGTCCCCAGACCATGGATATGTATGAACATTCGTATTATCGGCGGGCTATGTCAGGCTAACTTATTGCCTCATCAAACACACTCCTATGATACGATATACATAGAACGCCCATTCTGGCTCTGGCTACGACCAATCAGAGCAATGCTAAGCCTGCCCAACAACTCCCTGCACACATAGAGCATTGTGATAAGTCCCCCTCCACCAAGGGTTGAATAACACAGTTCCCTATGGCTCATCACTAGAGCAAAACAATTTGCTATCGTTAGGGTGCGTCTAGATTTTTAGGCTACACACACGGCTGTATCAATATAAGTCAATGGCTTGAAAGTGTATTGTATACATCATTAATATATAAAAATAATTTGGAATATCAACAGCCGGCAAACAGGGATAGGCCGACCATATATTAGACATACTGCATCTCTGTCCACCTACGCTCATAGCTGTGAACTACTGACCACATTTAACTTAACAGATTGAAAAGGGTACATAGTAACCAAATTTGCATTGCACCTGAAGCATTGAGAAAAACTCAGCCACCCACCAGCGCACCAGTTCAGATAGTAAATTTCTACATTGCCTGCACTGTACCTGGAGTTCCTGCACCCCACTGGGCAAGCTGAGAGGAGGGCAGTGCTCGTCCATGTATCTCTCTCTCTCCTGCACACGGTCAATCTCCTCTTGCTTGATCCTTTCCTGTGCAATCTGGAGCATTAGACTCTACAGGAGTAGAAAATGATGTATGGAGACAGGAGAGCGATAGAGAGAGAGAGAGAGAGAGAGAGAGAGAGAGAGAGAGAGAGAGAGAGAGAGAGTCAAAATATGACATTGACATTGACATGTGAAAAGTAATAAACAAAAAGATACCATTTCTTTAAAAGAAGCTTCAGTCAATTTGCAGTTGGCAGCTTTGGATCACATTACCTTGAGATGATATCTGCGACTTGAGCTCATCTTTTTGCTGGGGATTAAGAAACAGATGTCTTATTGCCAAAGCAGACAGGGAGTGGCATCCTATCTTAAGAAACCATGTGCAATGATCAGTACTTACTCAGCCATTTTGATGTTTTTTTCAGATCACAGTCTGTAAAGAATTGTGAAAAACAAAACAAAAATAAAACATCTCACAGACAACCCACCTCTTGACACCCTCCGAAAATAAACAGGCCCATTCTGCAGATACAGTAGGGGGCAGTTAGGTCTCTAGATCAGAAGCTAATGCTTTCAGTTTGCTTACTCATGGCTGTAAAACTTTTTTAATTGATATGGGCTTTGCACAGGAACAGCTAATCCCTAGCGAGGTGCTAACACATGTCTATGGAGCTCATATTTTGGCCAGTGCCTGACACTGTATTTAACTATGGTGATCCTGTTTAAGTCGGTGTGAGGGAGGCTGGTATGGAATCATTTGACAAGCTGTGGGTATCATCTGTGCGTAGGTTTTTGTGGTGGTGAGGGACACATGATCTTAATCCTTGACTTCTAGGCCATTCTTTGGATGGATGAGACATGAGGCAAGGAGGAAGCTAGCTGTCTGGCTCAAATATCAAAAATAAATAAGGGACACTGGGTGCTGAGGGAAAGTGAGAGTTAGAGGAGTAGCAGTGGACACAGCTGATCCTTTTTCAGGGGCATTTTGACACCTTTAACAGTCTTGGCTCCACTTCAGTTCAATTAGCCCTAGGTAATGTAGGGTGTGTGCCATAGTTCCTTAATTAGTTAATGAACACATGCAATTAACATAATTTGTAGGGTCAATGATTTTCATAATATAATTAAGGCTTAGAGTTAGTGAGTTAAGTGTGCAATTATGTACTTGCACCAATTAAGCAGTCAATTTGTCAGATTTTATTATTGTTTACAGCACTTTCCAAACAATCAAATTAATTTCAAAGGTCTTTCCATATAGTAATTTAAAATATTATTGTTAATTAACATACATGAACAACACTCACACAAGTTATTCATTATAAGAATTCTGAGCTATTCTGAGCTAAGTCTTTAAATACATTATAAAGGTCTTTGTTAACATACTGCAACAATTTTCAGAACTGAGTTATTGTTAAAATCTTAATTGTCTCTGCAAATACATTGTTCTTTGTCTAGCATATAAATAAATATGTATCAAGTCAAAAAGCCATTCACTTTGGATTGATAAATGTACAATGTAATAAATGCCCAATGCACATCAGTCTCTATTAGACAGTTTCCACTTTTAGATTCTATTTTATAGTTTCCATACAGTTTCTCATGGACATGCAACAAAAGACCTCAACAAACATATAATAAAGGTATTTCAAAGACTTTTCATCCTTAGGGTACTTGCCTTGCATCCTAAGGTAAGGGTACTTGCCTTGCATCCCAAGTTACTTAACAACAAAAGTGATGCACTAAGTGATAGCACTAAAGTGAGCACTACTTGGTGCCTAATGAATTAAATGGCATTCAAGACATCAGAAGTGGCCTTACCAGATGATACAAAGCATATGCTCCAGTCCAATAGTTTTCAACAAACACACCAATCAGTTAGTTCAAAAACTCTGAAACATAAGCCTCTATCCATCTTCAGGGAAAGACAAGCAAGAAAAACAAGCAATAAATATATCAAACAACCCTAACACCTAATACAGGATCAGACATCTCACCTCAGAAGATGAAGCTATAACTCCTGGACTACACTTGACAGGTTGGGGGCAGATGGCCGCTACTGCCACTTGTCGATACAGAGATCTTGTATATAAGGCTGGCATTCAATATCCTTCCCTCTTTATGGTAATGAATCCCAAGACAGGGGCCATGCCAGTCCCCAGAAATATCTCTATGCTTAATATAGTCAAAGAAGACAACCAATATCACCATAAGCCTGTCATATTAGAACAACTTCATGTGAGCTGAAACAAACATTATGATTAGGATGTCTCATAAATCATTGGCACTGACAACCTTAACAGCTTACATCCACTTAAAGGGCAGATTTTCAAAGGGGTCTAGCAAGGCATTGCTGAAACTGAAAGTGCGCTTCAGCAGCTACAGATATAGTCAAGCAAAAAAGACCATGGTCATCTTCATTTTAATTCAAATTTTTTTATAAAAGGCGAAGATTTATTACAGTACATCTTTAAAGTCTACAGTTCTATGGAGATATTCTACTTCACCTAGATCCCGCCGATTTTTTTTTTTTTTTTTAACTTTACATTGGATTTAATGTCAGGGTACTAATATAATGGATATGAGAGGTAAGTCTTTCAAATTAGAAGTTATCATATTTTCAATTTACAATGCACTTAACTCCATTTTATCCACTCATATTGTATCTGCTTACTGGTCCTTGTATTTTATTAATGTTTAAAAGCATTTACATGATTATACTGCTACTGTACGATCAACAAACTACCTCTTTCTTTTCAGTCAGCGAGTGAATCTTGATTCAACTAAAATAGGAAAGTACTCTTTAAATAATTTGTTTCACATCCATCTATACTACAAAGCAAATATTCCAAGTCATTCTCAAGAAAAGTATCAAAGACATGAAAGACTTGCAGCCACATCATGCAGCCATTTCACTTCTGAAGACTCTTTTATGTCTCTCACTTTGTTTTAAAGCAATAGATCAGACAGACAAAAATAATCAAAAACCGTGAAATCAACAACCAAAAAAAAAAAAAAAAAAAAAAAAATCTGTATTTTGGGCATATTGTCGGGTTAAGTTTAGCACTTTAGTTATGTAAAGTACTTTAATGTAATTTTTGACTAATGAAAAACAGCAATACAGCCAGCATTTCCATCATATCAGATTACACATTGATAATTAAGATGTAGACTACAATAAAGGAATTATCCGGAGTGAATCAACCCGTAGCCATGTTGTGTCATATTGCTGTCGATAGCTATTAGAATGACTGAATTTCGTGCAAGGCAGACCAAATAGTGAAACGGCAGCCAACGCTAGCAGCTGTGGGCAGATGAAAACAATGACGTTTCCTTTTCATATGCCCACATCTATTACTCTTGGCTGCCGTTTCGCCATTTCGGTCTGCGTTGTTTGAAATTCGGTCATTCTCATAGCTATTGACAGCACGTTATAATGTAAAATAACAAAGCTATGATTCACTCTAGATAATTAATTTAATGTGGTCTACATCTTAATGATCAATGTGTAACACTGGCTTAATGTGTTTCAGTAAGCAGCAAGTTAACAAAACTAAGGCGCATTACAAACTAAATCAGCCAACTACTTCAGAGGCATGCAAAAACTTCACAAACAACAACAGACCATAAAAATCCATAAAACCTCTGTAGCACGCTAGTGTCTAAGAAGAGTTGTGGTTTTGACCAAATGTCATCAAAATCAATTTGAAATTACACCAGTGAGATGTTCACAAACTTACTGTACCCTAAACTGGTGCCTTAAAAATGCTAATTTAAGAAATAAATTCACATTTTGTTGGAGCGAGAGATCTATGTATAAACATGGCTGGCTGCTTGCCTTGCTAATCCACAGGAAGGCTCTTACTGTAGCAAGGGAAAGTGCTGTAAAGACTTAGACCTAGAGTCATGACCCAGCCCAATTCTGTTGCTGCCACTGAAAAATGAGCTACAGCTCACAGCAGCTTTACACTGATAACACCAGTAAAAAGGTTTGCTCATGTTTTCATAACAATCCATAATGACATTAGCATCTATGGCTGTGTCTTACCTCTCTTAATTATTATTTCTATTGTGGATCTTTGTATAAAATTAATAAATTACTGCCTTTTAAATTTTAAATAAAATCTTTCATGTAAGTAGGTGTGTGCTATTATTGCTAGAAGTAATACCTGGATGGGTAGACCTCTGACTGATAAAAATTAGATTCAAGATCAATTTTAAAAGTAATTTTATATTTATATTTCCATATGTAATAGATTGCTTTTGGAGGTAGCTTGAATTGTTTTTGTTGGCTTTTATTTAATTTAATCAAATAATATTTTTTTCTCTATAGGATGACAGCGGGTATAGCAACTAAAGGGATTTTCCATTCAATCTAATTTAAATTCTATGTGCAAACATTCTTGAAAATTTGACTGAGGAAAATGTAAATCTCTGTGCATATCCAGCTCTGCAGTGGGATTAAAGGTTAAGCTTGTCAGGGCAACATTTATGGGAAAACACATAGAGAGACACGTAAAATGTGTATGAACCATTTCTATCAATATTAATTACATAGCTTATGCCATATGCACATGTAGAGTTGATCCACATCTCAGAGCAAATCAGATTTGCATTAGATATCTATGCCTTTTTTTTTTTTTTTTTTTTTTAATTCGAGGATTTCTTACTGAAATAGACTAAAATGTTGAACAAGTTGAATGGAAATCCCATAACTGTAAACAAAACCATATTCTGAATGTAAATACAACATATCTTACTGAAAGTGACTGCAGAGGATGGTGGATTTTCTTTCTCTTCTACCACAGGTCCAAACCAACAGGAAACCAGTCACCAAAATGCCCTGTTAAAAATTAGAGATGAACCTAACTAAGTAAAACTTCAGGTAATAAGTGACAGTCCATGATATGCTCTCTAATTTACTGTAAGTTAAGGCAACAACACCTAGTTGAAGTTCAGATGTGAGTATAACTTTTCTGATCTGCTCCTTTTTTCAACCATTGTATAGAATGCCATAGCTCTTAGCATCTTAGTATGCATTGCACAAGTAAACAAAAAATTCAATGAGAAACATTCTTCTAAGTTCATAAACCACTCAATAGCTAAGAATTGAAATACATTCCTGAGAAGCTTATCAAAAACAAAACTATTCTGTCTTTTAGATCATCATACTATAGTGCCAAGATAAAGAATTTCTGCCACCTTTGCCCCATGGATTATGCAAAATTTTTAATATTATATATATTTTTTTATTATCAACACAATGGATTTAGCTATAGCTTGCAGTTCTTTAAAATGGCTGGCTCTAATTTCTGAAATGCTGACCTCGGACTCCTTAGCAGAGCCTTTAACTTGATACTCTCAGTGTCCTCTTGCTATGTGTAGCATGCTGGAAGCAATGCCACAGCAACATTCAAGAACACATGTGAAAAATATGAGCCTTCAAATCTAAGGCTACAGTTAAGCTCTCATTCTAAATACATGATAAAATAATCACTATTACACATTACTTCCAGTTGTCCTTAAAATGTGTTATTATTATTAATATCAGTAGTAGTAGTAGCCTAGTAGTAGTAGTAGTAGTAGTGGTATTAATTGCACAAAGTTTTACATTTTCTCTGAACCTAATGTCAACTTAACTTATTGTCAACTTAGGTAATTAAAGTACACATCCAACTGCAAGCTGTAAGGTGTTTTCTCTTTGTTTGGTATGCTTTTATGTAGCATATGTTGTCATCAAAAATAAATTTTGATGTGATATATCCACAACCATGTAAGGGACCTTATTTGGATGTAATCTGTGCTAGGTTTTGTAATGTGTTTAGGTTTGTCTAAAATTTAAATCTTTGTGATTTGGTGACTGTCTAATTAGATTAGATTGGAGATTTAGTGACTGTCTAATATCGTACCTGTAATTTTCCCATAGACCTTCTCCATATCTTGCATCACAGATTTTGCCCCTCTTTTTAATTTGATCCAAGAAGGTCATGTAAAGCATCTGCAAATTGGACATATAGTGACTCAGGGTTATAAAAATACTGTAATATTGTGTCCGTAAATAAAGTAGGGAAAAAAACAAACAACAGATACTCACCTTTTAAACAAATACCAGGGCTATCTACCCTGCAGTCGCTAGGGTTTTAAATGGACCCAAACATATTTAAGTCCCCATCAAATATGCCAAATAGACTTCAATGCAGAAAAAAAAGGAACAAGAAAAAGAATTCCCTTGAACTGTTTATTTAATGACTGCAATCTGTCAGAAACATACACTGGCAAACAGAAAAGTGGCAATAATTGTATGACAACATTTACAACACCCCATAGTCCAAAGCCTAGGAAGCATGTTCCAAGATCTCTTGAACATTGCAGGGTAAAAAGAAAGTCCTGGCAAATTTAGGCATCTGTGCCTTCAATCTCTTCCTCTTCTCATCAAAGGCAGCCTTGTCCTTAAACTTCTCCGTAGATCCGTAAGTAACATCAGTCTGAAAAGATACAAGTCAATCATTAGGTTGAGTAACATCATCAGCTTTCAACATACAGTACAAAAGATCCTTGCAAACACAAAATTTGGTTCACTATCAGTAGTGTGATATACTCACCCTCTCCTTGCTGCTGAACAGTATCCACACAGAGGGAGATGCAGCACAGTTATTAACCTTCTATGTACCTTTTTACCTGCTCTTTTACCATTCTATAACCCACCTGTCAAATTTATGCCTCGGCTCCCTCAAACATCTTCTTCCTTCCACCCATGCCAGCCTTGTCCTCAACGTTCTTACGCCAGTCACCAACATCTGAAGTCTGGTGGGAAATTGAGACATATTTATGAATTATAGTGATGATGCTTATTATTATTATTATTATTATTATTATTATTATTATTATTATTGTATTTGTTTATTATTGATTTTTTAAAGATATTTTAGGGATTTTTGTCTTTAAAGGAGTATGAAGGAGAGAGAGCTGGGTATAATATTTGGATGCCACATGAAGCCATTATGTTGGGACTAGATTGTTATGCCCGTCTTTAAAAGTCTTCAAATTGACTCACCTCTTCCTTGACCTCCTTCTTGACCTGCTTCAGGTTGGCCCTCAAGTCCATGTTGACCTTGTGCTTGGAGCCCAGCAGAGCCTGGAGCATCTGATCAGCAGACATGCGCACCTTCTTCAGGGCTGGCTTCTTCATACCCTTCATCTCCTTCACCTTGAATTTGAGTTCCTCAACCTGAGATGAGAAAAGAAGGGTCTTGAGTTTCTTTTCCTATCTATTGGGGATCCTATTTCACAAATAAGTACAATATAGTAAACAACAATCACCTCTTTAGATCCCTTGACCACTTTGGCTTCTGCGTCATATCTGTCCTCATCAACCTTGTCGATTTTATGGTGGAGTTCTTTGCACAGTTTCTGAAAACAAAATAAACATTAGATCTGAGATCATTTGAAAACCAACACTGACTGAATCTATCATATTCTATTATGCCATGCCATAAGTGTGTGTAAAACAGAAAAACAACAAAGCTTGCTGTAGATAACTGCTATTGTTCCTTTTAGTTGGCCTCCCTGCAGCTTAGTCTTCCTGTTAGGTGCACAGGTGTTGATCCACTGTTATCTGCCTACCTGCAGCTCCTCCATGGTGACGGAGAGATTGAGGGCAGGGCAGGTCTCGTTCAAGTGATCCTCCTTGGCAGTCTCAAGCTCAGCTGCCTCATCTTCCAACCTCATGGCAGCAATCTGAAGCATCAGGCTCTGAGGAAGAAGTGGGGAAAAGAATTTTATTAAGCTACTTCTTGACTGAATAACAATGATTTTTACAGCTCCCATCTCAAATTCATTGGGCAAATATGCTCTTACCAAAGTTAAAATGAAGGGAAACTAAAACCTATTTGTGAAATGGCTACAGATGTCATCAGATGCTTGATTCACCCAAAAATATTACAGATATCAGTAGTACAGTACCGTTGCATGTCCAGGAATATATACGGATTCAAACCTTGCAACATATATTTTGACCTTAGGAAAGCTATTTTCTGACATTTCAATCATTGTAACCAAAATAATACAGCAAGTGCATTCAAAATATCTGAATGTGATTTGATATGATTTTAACATAATAATGCAACATTCATGTTTTCAATATTACCTTCAGATGGTGCCTGCGGCTTGAAGTCATCTTTTTGCTGTTTGATGAACAGAATGCCAAGAAGTTGGTTAGTGATTGAGAGTCATTGAATTGAAGGCAGATATTTCAAAATAGAAGAAGAATAGAAAGAATAGAAGAAACAGCCAAATACTTACTCAGACATCTTGCCGTTTGTGATCGATAACTCCCTTAACAGAAATACAAAGAAACAAATAGCAACTATACGTAAGTGAAAGTTTCAGTAGGTTTGTCTGGTGGTGCACAGAAAGTTTCACAAAGAAAATTGCCCACTATTGTACACAAATACATGTAGGTTGCATCTACATAGTGCCTCATATCATACATGTCTCTTCTCTAACAAAAGGTGGTTCAAAAGCTAAAGCTATAAGTATAGTTCCTCTGGATATGGGTGCTGACAATCTGATTGACACCTCAGCGTGTACAGAAACCAAGTAACCTTAGGAGTCTTGCTGCAGGGAGGCTAAAGTCATGGTACATGAGTGTAGGGTAACAAATGTGCTTGCAGTCCACAGTCCTGTTTCTTGGAGCAGACACGGTCTATCTCAACAATCCTGATTTAAACAACACAAGTCCAACACAATCTTCTCTTAATATGAATAGATGTCTATATTTTTCTGGGATGGCTTGCTTCTGTAAACTTGGGAAAACATTCAATGATGTATCAAACAACACAAGCAAGTTACATTCCAAAGGCAGGGAAGATGACTAACCCTTATCAAGCTATTTTACAACCAAGGATATGACCTGAAGGTATGGTTCATCATCAGAAAACAAAATCCTGTTTCAGGGACATCTTCAGAAGTCAGGTAAAGTCAAACTTCCTCTGCTAACATTGTGATCAGACTTTAATGCTTCCGTTTTCTGTCTTTCTGTCTTTTTTGAAGCTACACTGGATACTATAGCAAATAATTTTTGAAGTGACTGATAAAAATCACTTTACCTATGTATTTTAAGACCACGAACAAGCCAAATAATGCATATAGTATTCCAAAACATAAGAATGTTTATCCTCACAATTTACTCAATTCAATAGGTTTTCTTTTTTATTAATGTTATCTAAAGAATTCTAAGACAAAAGGACTCCTAAGTTCTCTAAATATAGTCATTCAGTCAGGCCTACTCTATTGGAAAAGACAGCTGCACCACCATAGGTGCATAACAACTCAAAAAATCAGCACTGTAGTAAACAACATAGCAATGCATTGACCCTCACCTACGAGTAAGTGGACGATAGAGAGGCCGGACAGGTGAAGGGAAGAAGACGAAGAAGGAGTGGCACACAAGTAACAGTAAGTTCTGGTATATATGGTGGACTTCCTCTGCTGCTACGTAAAATCCTCCCCTCTTTATGGTAACGCTGGACATGCTGGTCCCCATAAATACTATCTTTCCCACTTTCCAGAAATACTTTCTTTGCTTAAAATAGACTCAGAAGAATTCTGCATAACCAGATGTGAAGACAACAGTCGTTGTAATGCTGAAGGATATTTTGTGTGTGACTGCAAAGTAGGATTCCATACTTTGTTAACAACAAACTAATTGATCAAGACATGAGGCTGTGTTTAACTGTGGTTAAGGTAGGGGCACTAAAATATTAACCATTAAGCATAAGGAGCTTCATTGTCTTTGAATGTGTACATAGTGTAGCATGGTACATAGTAAAGAAATGTTATGACTACCTAATTATATTGAACAAACTGGAAAAAAGTGGTTGAGTTGTCAAGTAAAAACGAGAGCATTATAGATTGATAACCTTGTAAGATGAATGTCTTCTGGACACAATGGATTTAACAAGTGACAAATTTGTCATGTCATGTCTTGACATAAATTATGTTTCACAGCTGATATTAGGGGCTCCTTACATATCATGTTGACAGCAGGGTGGCAGCACTGTGATGAACATAAATCTCTTCTTCTTACAGAAGTGTCTTTGCCAGACCCACAGCTGACTGATTCCAGTATTTCTGTCAGTTCTAGATGATCTATCCCAGGATCTTTGCCAGGCCCCAGCTGAATGATCCCAGCATCTTTGTCACATCCCAGTTGAATGACTCAAGCAATTTTGTAAGATCCCAGCGAAAAGATCTGAGCATCTTTGTCAGACGCAGGCTGATCCATCCAAGCAACATTTTCAAATCCAAGGAAATTGATTGAAGCGTCTTTGTCAGATCCCACTTGATTGATTCAGGTCAGATTTGGGTATGTGAAGATCCAGCTTGTCAGATCCCAACTTCACCTAAGAGGGGCCAACATTTTTTGGTTACGATTGCCCCATGGGAATATTATACACAGAAAAACTTATTTCACATGACTTTGACCTACTTAATTTGATACATCAGTACTTGAATGGATACAATAATTACAAATCAATTGATGAATGTTTTAAATTTTAGAAAGTTTAAGGTTCATTTCAATCTTTCTGGATTTTAATTTTGGATTAAGTGCACACTACAGTGTTATATATAAAAGTTCTCTTTTTGGTTTTTGTTCTCTGAGTGTGAACTTACCATTGGAACAATGCAACTGGGACTGGGTCAAAATTATTGGTCGCTTTCACATACACAGCAAACATGCATTTCTAAATAAGAACTTGGCAGGATCTTGTTACTTCAACAAGATGGGCTTGCATTTCACTGTCCTTAAAGAAAACCCCAAGAGGGCATGACAGAGCAAGGGGAGGAGGGAAAGAGAGTATGTGCAGTTTGGGTATGTGTGTATTTGCATGAAAGAGAGAGAGAGACAGAGAGAGAGAGAGAGAGAGAGAGAGAGAGAGAGAGAGAGAGAGAGAGAGAGAGAGAAGGGGGGTGGAGAGGGGGTGGAATGGGGGGTTGGGGGACAAGGCCTGAACTCTATTGACATCTTGTGGTGACTTCCTCACTTCCTAACACAAAGAGAGGGTGGAAATTATGTCTACAAAACCCATGCATTAAAAAGCCAAAAAAGAGAATGTTCTTAAAAGAAATAATTTTAATGACTTGACTGTAACTGACAAACATCTGCTATGCATATTTGTGCAACAAAACGCATGTTTCAACTTCAAGAAAAAAAAAGCTATTGAAAAAAAAATGGGAAAAGAAAAGCCACAGTGTCCTTCATATCTTCTTCCGGTCATCCATTCTGCCCATACTCCCACAGCCCTGGCTCCAGTCACCTTCTTGAGGCTGCAAAACACAAAGACAAATGCCACCCTATTCTGTCTGCATTCCACTGTATTTTACTGTACTTATAAACTGAACATTTGGAATCATCAATGTCGACCTCACCTCTTAAATTTACGCCTCAGCACCCTCAAACAACTTCTTCCTGCCACCCATGCCAGCTTTGTCCTCAACGTTCTTACGCCAGTCAACCTCTGCAGCCTGGAAAGAATAGACACACATACAGTATGCGCTTCAATTTCAAGTGCTTGTAACTATTCAGACATAAAGGAGAATAAACAACTTGAAGTTGTTGAACACATTAAGTTGCACATTCTTATAATATTCTTGTATAACATTATAATGGCTAATAAGTACAGTCATGAGAATGAACAGCTACTAACAATAATGACATAAATCAGGCTGTAAGACTTTATGAATGTGTAAACGTTTATGAGTGTGTTTGTAATGATTTATGAATACTGGGTTAATAGAAAGATACAACATAGACCAAATAGCAACTTGGCAGCTGACACTTACCAAATAGGTCACAAAAACTCACTTTCAGTTTAATTTTCCAATGCTCCATTGGATAAATGTTCACTATTCTTATGCTGTATCAAATTTTCTGGTCCTGTAAATTCACAGTGGGTTTCTCCTTTAAGTGCTGGGTCTGATGTCTTAAGACATTAAATAACTCACCTCCTCCTTGACCTCCTTCTTGACCTGCTTCAGGTTGGATCTCAAATCCATTGTGACTTTGTGCTTGGAGCCCAGCAGAGCCTGGAGCATCTGATCAGCAGACATGCGCACCTTCTTCAGAGCTGGTTTCTTCATACCCTTCATCTCCGTTACCTTGAATTTGAGGTCTTCAATCTGAACGAGAGAACGTGAACATTTTTGTCAATGTTGCCACACAGATTTATAGATGTGTTGTTGGATTTTTTGTAAAATTACCTCCTTTTGTCCCTTGGTGACTTTGGCATCTGCATCATATCTCTCGTCATCCACTTTGTCAATCTTTGAATGGAGGTCTTTGCACAGTTTCTGCACAATACAAAAGGGAAAAAAAGATACACTGTGTCTTGAATATTTTTTTTTAATGCAATGCTATTTCAATGTTGCTTTTAAAGGGTAGCTCCAGAGTAAGTTTAAGCATAGCCCTATTGCACGAGCCTTCTAACAACAATATATTTCACATGGAATGAAAAAAATTCGAAAAGCATAGACCTGAGGCGAACGCGAAACACGTTACATTGAGACAAAGGCACCTCAGATCTTAATTTCAGTTTCAAATAGTCAGGTTCCATTGATCCAGTGTAAAGTGCTTGCTCGTTTCTGCGTTCGCGTTCGGTCTAAGCTGTTCCAAATGATTTTGTTCCACTCGCTAACTAGTGCGTTTAGCAGGCTCGTTTGGCAGGGATATGCTTGAATTCACTCCGGTTTTTCCTTTAATAGAACAAATTTTGTACATCACAATTCCAGTAACCATTCAACTGCAATCCTGAGTGACCAACCTGAAGTTCCTCCATACCGCTAGGTAAATCAAGAGGGGGGCATCTCTCATTCAGATAATTCTCCTTGTTTACTACAGCGTCAGCTTCCTCTTTTTCAAGGCGCTGAGCAGCAATGGAAAGCATCAAGCTCTGTGGACAGGAAAACAATGTGAGAATTGGGCATGTATAAACAATGTTGATTGGCAGTAGGGATTTCCTTCAGATGACGCATGTGACTCAGTGTCATCTTATGATGCACAATGGCATCTACTGTATGCAAGAATTAAATTCAGATGACTTGATCTGAGGAATTTACCTTCAGATGATGCTTGCGACTTGATGTCATCTTTTTCCTAATGGGAAATGAATTACAGATCAACCACATTGAAAGACAATAAGAATGCAAAATACTAACAAGAGGTAGGCTAGCCTAATGTGGAAAAATACTCACTCAGACATCTTGGCTGTTGATGTTTTTCTATTTACAGTATCTGTGAGGAAATGAAAAAATATGTACATATCACAATCAAATTCAATTAAGGTAACCTATGCTTTATTTAAAAATGTTCATCTTACATATTTGCTTTGTGCATACAGTACATCATATGTATTAATAATATATTCAAAAGGCATAGTGATACGCATGCTAACCCAGATGGACACCTTGCATTGTATACACTACCACAGGTGTTTGAATAAGTGTGCGAATGGGTGAATTGTGTGAGTGAACAGGTGTTTGACATTCGCCTGACATAGCCCGCCCATAATGTTCGACGAACGAATGTTCATCCGTATCCATGGTCTGGGGACGGTCTTCATGGGCGTGTTTACATCGGTAGGGAGTCCGACCAATAAGCAAAGCTGATTAGACAAGCTGTCCAATCATTTCAAAC
This sequence comes from Sardinella longiceps, assembly GCA_027497455.2. Taxonomy (NCBI): domain Eukaryota; kingdom Metazoa; phylum Chordata; class Actinopteri; order Clupeiformes; family Clupeidae; genus Sardinella; species Sardinella longiceps. Next base: position 33,615,229 of record JAODXP020000017.1, on the reverse strand, counting down.
CAGAAGTGAATGCCGCCCCCCGCAGAATAATCGCGTCAGGTTAAAGAACCTCCAGACCATGACTACGGATGAACAGCAGTATACTGGGCGGGCTATGTCAGGCTAGTTTGACATGACATTGTAAAGCACTTTGGGTGCTTAGAACGCAAAAAATGATAAATTATAAACTTTCTTATTTTTCATAAATAGCAGTGACTACTCTTGGCCTTGGCCTTTCTACTAATTGTGTGGTAATTTCTTTCCTGTAGAAGGCATTTGAGAGCTACTTTAATATGGGCATTCACGCTGAGAGCAATCCATAATTACACTGAAAGTGATCGGACCATCCTGTGACATAATATCATGTAGCGAAAACTGACTCCGTGGCATTTGGGCTGCTGTCACTTTGCTGAGTTAACCAAGTTGATTAATTGAAATCTTCCAAAACCTCATTAAGGCAGAAGATTCACAATCTTTTAATTCTGGAAAATACTGTCTGCCAAAGTTCATTGTAAATATTTCTAAAATTAAAATTTAAATCAGTCTTTGTAAGTAATTATAAGAAAATTGAAATAAGTTCACTACTATCATCCATTAATACATAAATTATATAAACAACATACTGGTAATAAAACCAGATACTCAATCTACAGTTGGTTTTGGACAGAGGCTCTGGCTATTCGATATTAAAAAAATGATGGCTAGCTGAAGGTGCTTACGTTTAAAAATATTGTCTCAGCTGATGGCCTGCCTTTACTAACATCCTAGCTCCTTATTCACACTGTGAACGCCATATTCACAATGCCATCCTCTGACTAGTGCTAGAGGGAGATGATAATCGAACGGAAGAGAGTAGGAAGGCATGGTCAGGCTAATAGGCTAACATATAGAGATGTGATGCATTCATTTGTGCAGAATTAGCACTGAAATATATCAATGAATTTTGTTCAAGCATTTTTTTCCATAGTTCACAAACAATGTATATGTATGTGATATACATATGTCAAAGATGAGCAGGTTTTAGCAGAGCAATATGAATACGCTGGCTATGGTTGAGCACTGGTTCGCTAATATAGCCTATTTATACAGTATGTTTTCCAGCAATGTTCAGTACTAGCCAGACAAATATTTGCAGATGTTAGATTAGGTTTTACAATTCTCCTTTAGGTTGTTTTTGCTTTTAAGAGTGCAGACATCCAGGACAGTGTGACATGGACAGAGTTTCAATTTAAAGATGGCAGACACTTGATCCTGGGCGTCTGCAACAATCTTTAGATATGGGGTCAAGAGGAGACCAACCCAGTGTCTCAAGTAACAGAATATTTAGTGCCTCAGGTGAGAGAGTAGACACTTTCACTGTATGTTTTTATAACTTTTATATCCACTTATATGACTTATTTGTTATTACAGTATAGTCATCTTTACTATGTATACTTTACGATGTATTTTCATAACTTTCTTGAAGTTACATTTTCAGAAATATCTATTTTGTTATTCAGAAAAGAATATATATGTATTTATGTATTTTTATTTGAAAAAAATTGTCGCACATTTTGAATGAATCTTTGTATTCATTTATATGTAGTCACAAAAGTAACTGTTTGTCTGCTCACATTCTAATCATACTGTACCATTTTACATGTGATCTCAAACGAAAACAAACAAGAGCTTGCACAAAAGTAAGACCATTTTCAAATGAAAGATTTATCATTACAGACAGTAAGTTTCATTGACATTTCAAGATGCAACATTATCATAGTCTGTCTTACAGTAATTGAAGCTGTTGGATCCAATGACACACTGTATGACCCTCTACAAATATTCACTCAATGAAATATGACACATAGGATAAAACAGATAAATCTTGTATCAGCAAGATACAGTAGCGAAGAACGTAAAATATCTCACCTGATGAGAAACTTGGACAAGTAGCGCTGGGTGGTGTAAGAGTTCAAGGGTGGAGGCGGGCAACCACTAGCATCGACTCAATAGTCAGATCTGGTATATAAGGCTGGCAGCATCCGACACCAGAAAATATCCTTTCCTCTTTATGGTAATGCCACTCCTGCCCGTACCCACTCACAGTAGCTCTGCTTAAAATAGACAGAAGAATACCAGTATTTCCAGATGCCTGGTTAACAACATTTATTGAAAATATGTGTTCTAGGTGTTAAGACAAAACATACTTTACATTTTATGTTGGCATAACTATTAAGGAAAAAATGTGAGTGATCCCTGTTAGTTTATGTTGTTCCTAAATGGGGTTTCTCTCATTTTGAAGGAAAGTAGTTATACAGTTGAAATGTGATAATGTCTGATTGGCTGTGGAGGATGGTCAGGTGTAGACACAGTTAATGTACTGTAAGTAGGCATTCCACACAAACCAAGACTATGTCAACATCCCAGTGGAGCTATAATGGGTGACACTGGGCAGAGCAGGTATGACAACATGGCAGTGAGTCCAATGTGGAGGACCGAAGTATTGCAATGTATACAATTGTAATTAGCTATTTAGAATGAGAACAATAAAGAAATCTGTTTGGCTGTATTACTAGGTTATTGGGGTGTGCCAAACCTGACCACCAAATAACCACTAAGGATATATTAATAAAATATTGAAAAGTTCAGTTGGCTTATCTATGTGTGTGTGTGTGTGTGTGTGTGTGTGTGTGTGTGTGTGTGTGTGTGTGTGTGTGTGTGTGTGAGTGAGTCACGAGTGCATGTGTGAGAATGTGTGCGAGTGTGTGTGTGTGTCCACAGGTCTGGCAGTAGTACAGGTGTTGATAGGGTCTAGTAATATACCTGCTATATTGATGGATGAGAAACAGTGGATGGAGTGCATGCAGATGTCTTCCATTTCCTCCATCTCTGGGCCCATCCCCTCATTTGGCTCTCTGGGGAAATCCATACCCATCCTTTTTGGCCCTGTCATGAGATGATGCAAACAGTCAAACAGTCTTCAAACCTTTCACTTAGCAGTATTTTTTATTTTTACTTACAAACTAAAACAACAAATACTAAAACAAAGATTGAAGCTAAAAAAAGTTAAAAAGAATGTTTTTAAGTTTTATTACTCACCTTTTCACTGTTTCAACTTGTTTGCGAGTGTAAACTTTAAAGTAAGTTTCTACTTGTATTGCCATTGACATTGCGACACAAACACTTACACCCCAACAAAATTACATGGGTTTATATTTATCCCTGAGTTAGACTGCTACAGAGCGTGACGAATGAGAGTGTGTTTATGGCCTGTGTGTTTGAATATGTGCACATGTGTGAAAAAGAGAGAGAGGGGAGGAAGGCGAGAGAGAGAGAGAGAGAGAGAGAGAGAGAGAGAGAGAGAGAGAGAGAGAGAGAGAGCTCTGTCGACACCTTGTGGTATAAATCAAACCCATCATGGCTGAATAGACAATCTTTCTTGTCAAAACAAATGTATAAAAATAAGCCAAAAACAACAGATACTTCAAAATCCATCATTTAATCAATCTTGTTTGTAACTGTTACAAGCCTGTTCTGTGTGAATATGGTACATTTTGAGAATGAAAGATATGTGTTTCTGTTAAAATATGGGGACCACAAAAAAGCATGGAAAAAAAGTAAAAATGGCCTGAGCCCATCCTCTTCTCGCCATCCACTTCCTGTTTCTGTTCACCTCTGGAGACCCGCTGTGGGAGGATGTGACCTTTTTGTTATTCATCAAAACATCAAATATATGGATCCTCCAACCAAACCGAAAAAAAGGTACTGAAGCTAGTGAAAACTAACCTCTTAAATTTACGCCTCAGCACCCTCAAACAACTTCTTCCTGCCACCCATGCCAGCTTTGTCCTCAACGTTCTTACGCCAGTCAACCTCTGCAGTCTGGAAAGAATGGACAAAGGGTTTTCAATGAGTGCTTGAATTTCAACATATGCAGGCTGGTTAAAAAAAACAAAAAAACTAAGATCTTTATCATTTCAAACACAAGTTCTACATACTTTATAAAATAACATTATAATTAGAAGTAGCCTTATAAGTAGTCATTAGAATATGAATAGTTATGAACACTTATGGCATTAGCTATGCTATAAGATTTTATGAATGCATTATAACCCTTTATAAGTGTGTTAATAACGCTTTATGAATACTGGGTTAATATAAAGTGTTATTGAATATTTGACACAACATAGACCAAATAGCAAATTATCAGCTAATACTTACCAAATGGGTCATTATTATTATTAGTTATTTTAGTTTAGTTTTCAGTTCGCTTATGTTGTATCAAATTTCCTGGTTCTTCTTCCTAAAGACAGCACTCAGTAACCTTGCTGGGTCTTATGTCATGAGACATTAAAATACTCACCTCCTCCTTGACCTCCTTCTTGACCTGCTTCAAGTTCGATCTCAAATCCATTGTGACCTTGTGCTTGGAGCCCAGCAGAGCCTGGAGCATCTGATCGGCAGACATGCGCACCTTCTTCAGGGCTGGCTTCTTCATACCCTTCATCTCTGTTACCTTGAATTTCAGGTCTACGACCTAAAGGAGAGAACATGAACATTTATGTCAATCAATGTTGCCACACACATTTATAGATGTCTCGTTGAAATGTTTGTAAAATCACCTCCTTTTGTCCCTTTGTGACTTTGGCATCTACATCATATCTCTCGTCATCCACTTTGTCAATCTTCTGATGAAGCTCTTTGCACAGTTTCTGTACAGCATTACAGAAAGAAAAAAAGATACAAAATGTCTTGCTGTGAACTGTTTTTTGTCAAGGACATAGTATTGCTATGGCAACTTCACTCCCACAAATCTCTAAATCACAAATACAGCAACCATTTAACTGGAGTTCCGAATGACCTACCTGAAGGTCCTCCATACTGCTGGGGAGATCAAGAGGAGGGCATTTCTCATTCAGGTAGTTCTCCTTGGCAACGACAAGGTCAGCTTCCTCTTGTTCAAGGCGCTGAGCAGCAATGGCAAGCATAACACTCTGTGGACAGGAGTGTGAGACAAATGTGAGAACTGGACACATGAAAACAAATGCGAATTGGCATTACAAAACAGACAATCAATGAAAGAACAGGCATTACCTTCAGATGATGCTTGCGACTTGATGTCATTTTGTGTGCCATCTTGTCTGTTTGTGCTGTGTCCTTATCTAAGTATAAAGAACAAACATAATGAGTGTTAAGTGGTTTGTTTGTCTGTCTTGGTGTTTAAGATATAATGATGGCTGAGACAAGTGACATTTTACAAAAAAAGAAAAAAAGCTTATGCTAATCTATACTAATTTCACCTAGCACATTTATTGAGACCTAATAACTTTATACTATGAAACTACTTCTGGTACTTTACTTTTTTCCAAAATTGTTCCTAATGTTTGCGATTGGCTCTGCTCTTATATAACATTGTGCTTGAAAAAAGAGGCCAAAACATTCAGGCCGATGTTAAAGGAAGTATTTTTCCCTGAACGCAGTAAAGATTCACTGTGCTAGGCATGGAGACAGGTGTCTTGTAATACCACTTTGTAGCACATGTGGTGCTATCCTGAATGTAATACAAACCAATGGAATGGAGGAGTGCCGGTACAAATGTAATAGGATATACAGTATATAGCTGGTAACATGTTACTTAATTAAAGTCTCCATGTATAAATCATTAAAGACAAATTCACAAGGTGTTGTGAAGAATGCCTTTCAATGATAGACATCAGTTGATATACCAAAAATAGTTATTATTACACTGTGAAGTACAAGTATAAAACTTTATGCTACTGTACAACAGGTACATGTAAAACACATGCCTTGATGGCTGTTATCCTGGTTGCATTTCTTTTATATTTATAATTTTCTTTCAGCAGTATTCTACAAAACAATAACAACAGAAAAAGTGGTTTTGTCTAAGCTTTGAGGAAAGGCAGATCCACAAGGCTGCTTTCTGTTTTAGTTACCATTCTAACGAGCTTTGTAAGAGGGATTAAACTTTTCTTTTACAAGATGCAGGCCTACTTCATACAGAGGTATTTAGGTGTCCCATTATCAGAGAACATTTAATTTCTTTTCAGATGGATAAGACATTATACCATTTTATAAGTGTTATATCACTAATGAGTATTTTGAATAGTTTATCTATTCATATCAACCAATTCACACTCTTATCAATGCTAATGAATGAATTATAAATCTCCTATAAAGCCTCACTTTCAAGTCAATTGTTTACCATATACTGTTCCAGATAAACAGTAGATTCACCATTACATCTTTTGTATTGCAAATCTTTTTCAATATGTTTGCACTGTAGTAGCAAATCAGAAAATGTTATTTAAAATATTTTGCTGATTTTCCCTCCTTTTTCTATCAATTTTCCCAACAAGGATGTTAATATGTGGAAGAAAATGTAGTTTACACATATTTCAGACTGACTATGACGAGAGAGACAATATTTGGTTTGCTTCTGAAAATGCTATGGCTCAGCACAGAAGAGTCTGACATACAGAACCGGTCATTTCAAAGGTGAACAACACTTGATCTGGGGTGCCTGAGATGAACTGTCTCAAGTAGCAAAATAATAAATGTGCCAAATGAATAAAGGGACACAGTTACTGTGAGTTTCACAGTAGCTTTTTATTTCATTCATGCTTGCATGAATTTTTTGTTATTCCGTTACGTACTAATGTCTTTTTATGTGTAATCTCAAAAGGAATACTTAGTCAGATTATTTTATTATATTAATCAATAAACTAAACCAATTAAGAGGCTAACTCTATCGCCATGGCAACAGTAAGATCATATTTAGATTGTGCAGTCAACACTGCTGAAAGCAAGGATAATTGGATAAATTATAATGAAACTAATACGAATATAAAATTTTAAATATTTGCTTTAATATTACAAAAATTCTACATATTCCTGGACCCACAACTTTAAGATTATGCACAGCAAAGTAAAAACCATAAAATACATCAACAAGATAGGAAAGAAAAAAAAAACTCTCACCTAACAAGAAACTGGGTGGCGTGAAGGTTCAGGGGCAGAGGCGGGCAACTACTAGGATCAGTACAACAGTAAAATCTGGTATATAAGGGTGATGCATCAGACGCCATGAAAAACCTGTTTCTCTATATGGTAACTGATGCCACCCCACCCTATCCAGACTTGCTATCCAGACTTAGCAGCTGGAGCTAAAAGCAAAGGTGGCCTAAAAGGTCATGCAGCTTGAAACTGAAAGGTCACAAATCATAGGCACCAAATCTGCAGAAGAAAATACTTGTAGGTAAGGGGGTTGGTGATGAGCCGCTCTGGCCCCTCCCACAACATCACTGGCTGCAGTGGTTTGGAGGAGCGCGCCTAAACTAGCACTAAACTAAACCCGTACGGTTCTCCACATGTGGCGGAGACAGCACAACACTCCTCGCTCCTATTGTGTATTGTGTTCGCCACTCTTCCAGATGCCTTCCCAAATAAAAGGGGAGAGTAGTCTGGTATAGTGAGTCTGTATTTACTACATACAGTACACGTGTGTTCTGTGCCCAATAAATGTGTGTGTGTGTGTGTGTGTGTGTGTGTGTGTGTGTGTGTGTGTGTGTGTGTGTGAGAGAGACAGTCCTTCCTATATGGGCTGTGATAATTGTAGGGTGTGTATTTTTACCTGTAATAACAACATGAAACTGCAGCATTTCTTCAAATTGCTGTTTTGTGTTCACTCCACCTCAGAACGATCCCCATTATTTTAGTTTCCTCTTTCCTCTTTTACGCGGGACCTATTTCAGCCAAACACAAGTTATGTGTACAGCAAAACACCTAACTTTTATCATACATCACAGGTAAAGTGATCCCACATAGGAGTTTCATCAAGATAAAAAGAGCAATCTAGAGATCATTTCATTTGTAAAGGAATGACACTTACCATTTCATCAACTCACAATTTTCCACTTGCACTGCATTAAAAAAAAAGAAAGAAAGAAACTCTGCCCAGGTATCAACATGCAACAAGCATATATTTGTCCCTGAATAAGATTACTGGATGGCTAAATAGGAAAGAGAGAGTATGACGAAAGAGAGTGTTTATGGTGTGATTACAGTATGTGTGTGTGTGTGTGTGTGTGTGTGTGTGTGTGTGTGTGTGTGTGTTTGTATACTGTATGTGTGTGTGAGAGACAGATGGAGGGTGAGACAGATCTCTGATGACATCTGGTGGAATGAATCTGGTGCCTTATAACTGAATACAAATAATTCATAACGTAAAAAGCATAAAAAAGTCCAAACAGGTGTCATTTTAAAATCCAGTATTTAATGATTGTAGTCTATAGTGAACATGTCTGTCGGTATTTCAAAAAAAGGGTATTTGCTTCTGTCAAAAGAAAAGTGTGTACTGTAGGTGAAATAAAAAGAATAAAACTCAGTCTTCTGTCCAAATTGTCCATGTTTGTGCCTATAGGAGAGTTCAAAGGAGAGACGAAAAAAAAAAAAAAAAACATTTGTTTAAAGTTTTTGAGAATAGGTCAATCAGAGGATTACACACAGACCATTTAGCCCTCACCTTACAGTCCTAGAGTTAATAATAACTCACCTCTTAAATTTATGCCTCAGCGCCCTCAAACATCTTCTTCCTGCCACCCATGCCAGCCATTTCATCAACGTTCTTACGCCAGTCACCAACATCTGCAGCCTGGATGGATGTAAAGTAAGACATTTATATCAGTGTGTGTGTGTGTGTGTGTGTGTGTGTGTGTGTGTGTGTGTGTGTGTGTGTGTGTGTGTCTGTGTGTGTCATCTTTACTTATGTACACATGTTAGGGGTCTGACATGGCTAGAAATCACATCTGAATGGCATGTCTTCTGATTATATAGTTGCATTGGGTACTCACCTCTTCCTTGACCTCCTTCTTGACCTGCTTCAGGTTGGATTTGAAGTCCATTGTGACCTTGTGCTTGGAGCCCAGCAGAGCGTGCAGCATCTGATCAGCAGACATGCGCACCTTCTTCAGAGCTGGTTTCTTCATACCCTTGATCTCTGTTATCTTGATTTTGAGGTCTTCAACCTAAAGGAGAGGACAATAATATTTAGACCCATCAATCAGTGTTACCACACACAACTTTAGATTATTTTTCAGATGCGTTATTGAATTATTCGTAAAATCACCTCCTTTTTCCCCTTATTGACTTTGGCATCTGCATCATATCTCTCGTCATCGACTTTGTCAATCTTTTGATGAAGCTCTTTGCAGAGTTTCTGTACATAACAGAAATAAAACAGATACACCGTATATTGATACATAGATAACGAATATGGCTCCAGTATTTTTGGCAATGTATTGGCACTGCAATGGTGCCTTTATTCTCACAACTCTCCACATCACTACAACAGGTAAAAATTTTACTGGAGGTCTGGCTGATGTACCGTAAGCTCTTCCATTCCACCAGAGAGATTAAGTTCAGGGCATTTTTCATTCAGATAGGCCTCCTTTGCTGCTGCAATTTCAACTTCTTCTTGTTCAAGGCGTGTAGCAGCAATGGCAAGCATCACACTCTGTGGAGCAGAAAACATTGAGAGAACTGGACACATGAAAACAAATGCTAATTGGCAGTAGAGGTCAGACAAGCACTGAGAAAACAGCAATTACCTTCAGGTGATGTTTGCGACTCGATGTCATCTTGTGCGCCATTTTGACTCCTTATTTTTGTTCTTATCTAAGAGGGAGCAACAAAAATATCACACATAATGAGAACTAAATAATAATAAAATATGTTTAAGTGGTGACACAAGTTTATTTCTTTAGGAATGCTATTCATGCTTTCCAAATTGCTATGCTTTTTTTTGGCACAACAACATCCTATTAGACTACTACATTATAAAGAGTTTGATTGGAGGGTTAGAGTACAACATGGTTCCAATGATTTGAGTTAGCCGAACTCGATCTATATCCGGCTCTGTGTAACATAAGTCAATGGAAGACAGCAGTAGCAAATGTAATGCTGCGTCCAACCCAAGCTCCTATAAATATCTCCTTCCCGATAAACAACGTGATTGATTTCTCCAAAACCCCAGAACCAACGATTCACAGTCGTAAGTCCAATGAATGTTAAACTTCGCATGTTAATCTCCCAGATTTGTTTTTGCAACTTTGTTAAAAAAATTTGAGAAATAAGGAAACAAGCATTTCCCAACTAAACTAAGTTGGAAAAGAAGGCATACATTGTTCTCAGGAATTTAAACTTGACAACTGATTATTGAATGAACATGAATGTTGATGAAAGATAGAGTAGGATAATATATTGAGCTGACCATATTTATTGACAATACTGGTTGAGTTTACTAAAATATCTTTAAAAATGATTAAATGTCTGTCTTAACCTAGTGTGAAAATAATTGTGGCAATTACAGTATGTTTAAAAAAGCTATAAATTTGCCACCTGTCAAGGCCGGATTTTCCTTTGTTTTTACTGTGCAGCCAAAATAATTTTTCAAAACATTAATTTTGATTCTTCAATCAGCTTTAACAGGGGTGCCAATAATTGAGAAAAACATTGAATCTCGATTAGCTTTAAGAGTCCTCGACAAGCTGGGATCCTTGACTAGCCTGTGCTGGCTTGCTTTAGTGCTAATGAGCACGATTTCTCAAGAGGGCACACTGCCACAATTTGTTGTACTGGCATCTTACGTTTCAACTGATTTTATATTAACTGTTTCAGTGCAAGCGTCTTTACACTTACAAATACAATTAATATGGCTATTTTCAAATTATAAACCTCTAACTATATATTCAAGACAAAAGAAACACTAATGCAGTATTCTTAAAAATCTGCTTCATCAAATAAGGCCTAAAAATAATTTTGCAATTAGAGACAGTACAGCTAACAACTACAGTAAAACAATCTATCAACAAGATAAAGGAAAAAATAAAGAATACATCAAAAAAAATCTCTTACCTGACGGGAAACTGGCTAGCGTGAGGGCTGAAGGTTTGAGGACGGCAACCACTAGGATTAATGTCAGAGGCAGATGTGGTATATAAGGCTGGCAGCATCCAACACCACAAAACAGTCCTTTTCTCTTTATGGTAATCCTTCTCCTGCCAGCATCCAGACATAGCATCTGTAGTCACAAGCAAAGGTAACCTAAAGGTCATCCAGCCCTTAACCCGAGGCCATTGGTTCAATCCCCCAAAGAGAAGAAGGAAGGAGTCATGAGTGAACAGCATTTTCCCCTCCCACAACAATAATGGCTACAATACTTTCGAGGAAGGGGACTATTGAGCATGACTGCATAATATTCATATTACTAACAACTATAAATATTATGACAAGACCGAGTCAGGACCAGGACCAAATTAAGGCCAAGACCATTGATTATAAATCAAGACCAAGTCAAGACCGTCTTTGAGGAGTCAAGACAGAGGCAAGGTAGATGACCATAAAAAGGTAAGTTTTTATGACCAATAACTTGAAATTACAATAATTATCTAAGTCATTGGTCCTGAAGCTTCAGAATCAACGTTAAGTGCCAAGTTAAAGGAGAGTGAAGTTGAGTATGCAAAGTGTGTGTGTGTGTGTGTGTGTGTGTGTGTGTGTGTGTGTGAGAGAGAGAGAGAGAGAGAGAGAGAGAGAGAGAGAGAGAGAGAGAGAGAGAAAGATGGATTGGTGTGATGATGGTGTTGTGAGGTCTTTTTATAATTACCTGTAATATGAAATGGGGGTATATCTTTACACTGCTGTCTTCCAGTCGATTTTGGCACCATCCCACTGTTTTGATACATAATACAAGTCATTTGTCTTTACAGAAATACTGTATGTCTCACATTTTTCAAAAATGTAATGATAGTTTCAGTAAAATGAAAGAGACAGGAAAAAAAAGAAAAAAACATTTCTGCAACTCAACATTTCACCACCGCATGGGTTTTCACTCGTCTGCCCAATAACGTGCAATGAAGATTATCTTACATGTGTCCCCGAGTTAAGATAGGTAGCCTAAAGGTCATCCAGTTCTTAACTGGAGGCCATTGGTTCGCTTCCCCCCAGGAAAGAAGAGAGAATGAGTGAACAGGGCTGTCCCCTAGTTTCCACAACATCAACAGCTGCTTATTATTCAAATTACTAATTGTATATTACGTATGTCAAAACAAGTCTTTTGAAGCGTCAACATCGAATTGAGACCAAGTTGATTTTAAAATGCATATAATTTCAAAATGACAATAATAATCTAAATCATTGGTTCTCTCAAACTGGGGCACCGGGACTGCTAGGGGTCTGCAGCACATTGCCAGGGGGTCTGCGAAAAACTTCAAAAATAGCATCTAACTGAACAAATAGTGTGATTATGAGCAGTCCTTGGACATTTTTCTAGTCCACAAGTGCCAATAATGTCTAAGCAAAGGACAATGTAGCTGAGCAGCAAAATGTGTGTGTGTGTGTGTGTGTGTGTGTGTGTGTGTGTGTGTGTGTGTGTGTGTGTGGGAGAGAGAGAGAGAGAGAGAGAGAGAGAGAGAGAGAGAGAGAGAGAGAGAGAGACTGTGGGGAAGGAGGTAAAAGACAGAGCTCTGTCGACATCTTGTGGAATGAATTTGCCTCATGAAAAAAAATCTGCTGAGCAAAAACACGAGTCCAAACAGACAACACAGGCTGTGGCAGTTGTGGTGCATTAGTACCTGCAATATCAGTATGAAACTGGGGCATTTCTTCAAATTGCTGCCTTCTATTTCAATCCGTCACAGCACAATCCTCATTATTTCAGATTAATCTTTCCTCTTACTCGGGACCTATTGCAGCCAAACACAAGTAATGTACAGAGAAAAAAAGCTTAACTTTTTTTCCTACTTCACACATAAGAGTTTCATGAAAATAAAAATAACAGCTGCAATCTGAGGATAATTTCCTAATTAAAGAAATACTACTTACCATTTCACAAGTTCCATTTGCACTTAATAAAAAAAAAAACTAAAACAAAAAACAGAAACTCTGTGCAGGTTTCAAACAAGCATACATTTGTCCCTGACTGAAATTGCTGGAAAGTTAAATAGGGAAGAAACAGTATGACAAAAGAGAGTGTTTGTTGTGTGATTGCAGTGTGGATGTGGATGGTGAGGTAGAACTTTCTCTGTGTGTGTGTGCATGTGCATGTGCATGTGCGTGTGTGTGTGTGTGTGTGTGTGTGTGTGTGTGTGTGTGTGTGTGTGTGTGTGTGTGTGTGTGTGTGTGTGTGTACAGGTATATATGTGTGTGTACTGTATGTGTGTGTGTGCCCGAGGGAGGGTGAAACAGAACTCTGAAAACATAAATCTAGTGCGTTACAACTGAATGCCATGAGGAGTCAAATCTGAGTCTGCGAAAACACAAAAAGCATAAAAAAGTCCAAACAGTTGTCATTTTAAAATCCAGTATTTAATGATTGTAGTCTATAGTGAACATGTCTGCTTTAGGTATTTAAAAAAGGTAGCCTATTTGATTTTGTCCAAAAAAAAAAAATGTGTGTATGTAAAATGAAAAGAAAAAAACTCAGTCTTCTGTCCAATTTGTCCAGGTTAGTGCCTATTGGAGAATTCAAAGGAGAGACAAAAAAAAAAACAAAAAACAAAAAAAACATTTTTTAACGTAACTGAGAATAGGTCAAACAGAGGATTACAAACACATATCATTTAGCCATCTAATAATAACTCACCTCTTAAATTTATGCCTCAGCGCCCTCAAACATCTTCTTCCTGCCACCCATGCCAGCCATTTCATCAACGTTCTTACGCCAGTCACCAACATCTGCAGACTGGATCGATGTAAAGTATGTCATTCATTTGTGTGTGTGTGTGTGTGCATGTGTCTCTGTGTGTCTGTGTGTGTGTGATTTGTACTTAGGTACACATGTTAGGGGTTTGACATGGCTTCAAATCACAACATCTGGATGGCATGTGTTCTGATTATATAGTTGCATTGGGTACTCACCTCCTCCTTGACCTCCTTCTTGACCTGCTTCAGGTTGGATTTGAAGTCCATTGTGACCTTGTGCTTGGAGCCCAGCAGAGCGTGCAGCATCTGATCAGCAGACATGCGCACCTTCTTCAGAGCTGGTTTCTTCATACCCTTGATCTCTGTTATCTTGATTTTGAGGTCTTCAATCTGAAGGAGAGAACATGAACATTTATGCCAATCAATGTTGCCACACACATTTATAGATGTCTTGTTGAAATGTTTGTAAAATCACCTCCTTTGTCCCCTTGGTGACTTTGGCATCTGCATCATATCTCGCCTCATCCGCTTTGTCAATCTTCTGGTGAAGCTCTTTGCAAATTTTCTGTACATTACAGAAATCAAAAGTATGCTTAGTATATTGGCACATCGAATATGCTCTAGTATTTTAGGCAATTCATTGGTACTGCAGTGGTGGACTTATTCTCACAACTCTCCACATCACTACAACAGATACTGGTGTTCTGACTGATGTACCGTAAGCTCTTCCATTCCACCAGAGAGATTAAGTTCAGGGCAGTTCTCATTCAGATAGGCCTCCTTTGCTGCTGCATGCTCTTCCTTTTCTTGTTCAATCTTCTTCTCAGCAATGGCAAGCATCACACTCTGTGGAGCAGAAAACATTGAGAGAACTTGACACATGGGAACAAATGTTAGGCTAATTGGCAGTAGAGGTTAGACAAGCACTGAGAAAACAGGCATTACCTTCAGGTGATGCTTGCGACTCGATGTCATCTTGTGCGTCATCTTGGCTACTTGTTTTTGTTTTTTATCTACCTGTAAGTGGGAGCAAGAAACATAACAAATCCCATGTGAACTGAGTGAAGTGAGTTTTAGTGATGACACAGGATTTTTTTCTCTTTAAGAATAGCTTTCATGTTTTCCCAAACTGTAATAGTTAGCCTGAGTGGTGAAAATATGTTTTTTAATCCGATGCACTATTACACTAAAATATCAAAAGTCTGATCGATGGTTACATCATGGAGCATATAATTTTAAATTGTCTGAATTAATTCTAGGCTATATATAGTGTAATATAAGTCAATGGAAGACACCAGTAGATAATTTAATGCTGCGATCAACCCAAGCCAACCTGGATCCTATAAATATCTCCATCCCGATAAACAAGGTGATAAATTAAACTTCTCCAAAACCCCAGAGCCAACGCTTCACAGTCATTAGTCAAATGATTAAAATTTGCATGTTAATCTGCCAGATTACTTTTTTTTGATCTTCAAAAATGTTGCATGTTACAGTAATCTGACAGATTACTTTTTTTGATCTTTTGATCTTCTCATCTTCAACCAACTAAACTAAGAGGCTATTTGGATAATGTTCAATTCTTTCATCATTTGGGGTGCAAATAATTGAGGACGCCTTTGGATCTAGATTAGCTTCTAGATCTAGATAATCCTTGACTAGCTTGGGCTTGCTTGTTCTGGTTTGTGTTAACGCTAATGAGCACTACTTCCCAGGTTGATACACTGCCATCATGTGTTACATTGTCATCATATATTCAACTGATTTTATATATTTATTGTTTTAGCACAAGCATATTTACACTTACAAGTACATTTCACATGAACATTTCCAAATTGTAAACCTCTACCTTCATATTTAACACAAAAGAAACACAATATACTTAAAAACCTGCCTAATCCATTAATGCCAAAAAACACTTTTCTGAGAGAGAGTACACCTAACAACTAAAGTAAAAAAAAAAAAAAGAAAAAAAAGAAAGAATTAAAATATCTTTTACCTGACAAGAAACTGGCTGGCGTGAGGGCTGAAGGTTTGAGGACAGCAACCACTAACATTAATGTCACAGACAGATGTGGTATATAAGGCTGGCAGGATCCAACACCACAAAACTTTTTTCTCTTTATGGTCATCCTTCTCCTGCCAGCATCCAGACATAGCATCTGTAGTCACAAGCAAAGGTAGCCTAAAGGTCACCCAGCCCTTAACCCGAGGCCATTGGTCCAATCCCCCAAAGAGAAGAAGGAAGGTGTCATTAGTGAACAGCATTTTCCCCTCCCACAACATAATGGCTATAATACTTTCAAGGAAGGTGACTGTTGAGCATGACTGCATAATATTCATATTACTGACTACTGTAAATATTATGTCAAGACCGAGTCAGGACCATGACTGAATTGAGATCAAGGCCATTGATCAATCAAGACCAAGTCTTTGAAGAGTCAAGACAGAGGCAAGGTAGAAGACCATAAAGAGGTAAGTTGCAAACCATGACCAATCACTTCAATTGCAAAAATGATGTAGGTCATTGGTCCAGAAGTTTCAGGACCAATCTAAGTTAGAAGAGAGTGTAGTTCAGTATGCAAAATGTGTGTGTGTGTGTGTGTGTGTGTGTGTGTGTGTGTGTGTGTGTGTGTGTGTGTGTGTGTGTGTGTGTGTGTGCGTAGATTGGGGTGATGGTGGTGTGGGAAGGTCTTTTTATAATTACCTGTAATATGAAATGGGGGTATTTCTTTACACTGCTGTCTTCCAGTCGATTTTGGCACCATCCTACTGATTGATGCCTCCTCTTTCTTCTTTGACCCTGGAATCAATTGTGACATATAAGTAATGCAAGTAATTGGGATTTACCGGTACTGAAAAAAGTCATTAAATTTGTTAAAAAAAATAATAATAATAATAATTTCTCCAACTCACCATTTCATGAACGCATGGGATTTCACTCGTCTGCCCAATAACATGCATGAAGATTATCTTACAAGTGTCCTGGAGTTAAGATAGGTAGCCTAAAGGTCATCCTGTTCTTAACTGAAGGCCACTGGGTCACTCCCCCAAACCCAAAGGAGAGAAGACAGAAGGACTCATAAGTGAACAGGAGTTTCCCCTAGTTTCCACAACATCAAAGACTACATATTATCAAAATTACTACAAGTAGTTGCATATTATGTCAACAGAGTCTTTGAAGGGGTTACATCACCAACATCGTTGATTATGAAATGCAATAAACTTCAATTGTGTGTGTGCGTGCGTGTGTGTGTGCGTGTGTGTGCGTGTGTGTGTGCATGTGTGTGTCTGTGTGTGTCTGTATGTGAGTGGTTGTTACATGGGCTGTGGCAGTTGTGGTGCATTGGTAGCTGTAATATCAATATGAAACTGGAAAATGTATTCAAATTGTTGTCGTCTGTCCACTGCCCATTGTTTTAGCTTCCTCTTTAAGGCCTATTTCAAGTAATAGAGAAAATGTACAGAAAAATGCCAAACTTATAATAGATCACAGGTAGAGTGATCCCACATAAGAGTTTCATCAAAATAAAAATAACAGCTGCAATCTGGGGATAATTTATTTATTAAAGAAATACTACTTACCACTTCATCAACTCACAAGTTTTCATTGCACTAAATTAAAATTCCAAAACAAAGAACTAGAAACTCTGTCTAGGTTTCAAGCAAGCGTATATTCTTCCCTGAATGAGATTGCTCGAAAGCTAAATAGGAAGGAGAGAGTGTAATGAAAGAGAGTGTTTATGGTGTGATTACAGTGTGGATGTGTGTGTGTGTGTGTGTGTGTGTGTGTGTGTGTGTGTGTGTGTGTGTGTGTGTGTGTGTGTGTGTGTACTGTATGTGTGTGTGAGAGACAGAAGGAGGGTGAGAGATCTCTGATGACATCTGGTGGAGTGAATCTGGTGTCTTATAACTGAATAACACGAGGAGTTGAATCTGAGTCTGCAACAACATTACGCATAAAAAATTCCAAACCGTTGTCACTTTAAAATCCAGTGTTTAATGATTGTAGTCTATAGTGAACGTGCCTGTCATAGGTATGATAATAAGATAAACGATAAAGGGCTTCTGTCAAAAAAATGTGTGTAGGTAAAATAGAAATAATAAAGTTCAGTCTTCTTTCTCTGTCCAATCTGTACCGTATGTGCCTATAGGAGAGTTCAAATGAGAGACAAAAAAAAAAAAAAATACATTTGTTGAAAGTGTTAGAGAATAGGTCAATCAGAAGATTAAAAACATAGATCCTTTAGCCTTCACCTTACGATCGTGGAGTTAATAATAACTCACCTCTTAAATTTATGCCTCAGCGCCCTCAAACATCTTCTTCCTGCCACCCATGCCAGCCATTTCCTCAACGTTCTTACGCCAGTCACCAACTGCATCTGCATTCTGGAAACATTTAAATAATTTCACTCATTTCTCTTTGGATCTAGAGTTGCACTGGGTCCTCACTTCTCCTTTGCCTTCTATTTGGTTTTCATACTGACATAATAAATTGTAGCTTAACCTCCTTGACCTGCTTCAGGTTGGATATCCAGGGGTGCCACTAGGGGGGGAAGGTTAGGATGATTCTAAGGGCCTGGCAATGGCAGGGGGGCCCAGGGAAATTTTTAGTATTAAAATCAATGTTTGGGGGGACCCCTGTGGATATCACATCCAGTGTGATCTTTCAAGCGACTGAACTTCGAGCCAACCTATAACTATCTTGATGGCATGTGTTCTGATTATACAGTTACACTGGCTAGTCACCTCTTCCTTGGCCTCCTTCTTGACCTGCTTCAGGTTGGATTTGAAGTCCATTGTGACCTTGTGCTTGGAGCCCAGCAGAGCGTGCAGCATCTGATCAGCAGACATGCGCACCTTCTTCAGAGCTGGTTTCTTCATACCCTTGATCTCTACTACCTTCATATTGAGGTCATCGATCTAAAGAGCAAGACAGAAATGTTTATGGTAATCAATGTTACCCCTCATTATTTAATTTTGAAGAACTTCCAGATGTGTTATTGATTTATCTTTAAAATCACCTCCTTTTTCCCCTTTGTGACTTTGGCATCTGCATCATATCTCTCCTCATCCGCTTTGTCAATCTTCTGATGGAGTTCTTTGATGAATTTCTGCACATTACAGAAATCAAAAAGATGCACAACATATTGATACATAGAATATGAAAATGGCTCTAGTATTTTTTTTATTTTTTTGCAGTGCATTGGTACTGCAATGGTGCCTTTATTCTCACAATAAGCTCTTCAACAGTGCCAGGCAGATTAAGTGGAGGGCAGTGCTCATTCAGATAGGCCTCCTTTGCTGCTGCATGCGCTTCCTTTTCTTGTTCAATCTTCTTCTCAGCAATGGCAAGCATCACACTCTGTGGAGCAGAAAGCAATGAGAGAACTGGAGACATGTATAGTAAACGAATGCTAATTGGCAGTAGGAGGTCAGGTAACCACTGAAAGAACAGGCATTACCTTCAAGTGATGCTTGCGACTCGATGTCATCTTGTGCGCCATCTTGGCTACTTATGTTGGTTCTTCTCTGAGGGGGAGCAAAATAATCACAATAAATACCATGTGAACTAAGTGTTTTAGTGATGAAACTAAACTAAACTATGGCTTATTTCTTTAGTAATGGTTTTAATGTATACTGAAACAGTAATTGCATAACTATCCTATAAGTGGTAGAAATATGTTTTTGAGACTAATGAGAAAATGAAAGGATTTGCACACTGCCTTCAAGAGACTCAACTTTTAAATATATGCAACGTTTCGATCTCATACGATCTTTGTCAAGCATCGGAGTCTTGCATCGGACTACATCATAAAAAGTCTGCCCAAAAGGTTACAACACGGTGCCAATAATTTGAAGTTGTCCAAACTCATTCTAATTACGGATCTGTGTAATATAACTCAGTGGAGGAGAGCTGTAGGAACTGTAATGCGGCGTTCAAGCCAAGCCAGCTTGGATCCTATAAATATCTCCTTCCTGATAAACAAGGTGATAAATTTTTCCAAAAGCCCACAGCTAATGATTCAGAGTCAAAAGTCTCATGAAAGTTCAAATTTGCACAGTAATTTTCCAGTTTTGTTTTTGTAACTTTGTTGAATTTCCCAATTAAATTAATTGGCTATTTGGATAGAAACACATACAGTATTCCCATGAATTTACACTTAACAATTGCTTATTGAATGAACATGAAAGTTGATGAAAGATAGACCAGGATAATATATTGAACTGACATTTATTGGCAATTCTGGTTAAATTAAAATTTATTTAATGACTATCTGTCCTAACCTAGAGAGCTTATAATAGTGGCACATGTCTAAAAAATAAATCTGTCACTTTTCCAAGATGGATTTTCTTTGTATTCACTGTGACCAAAATGAATTTCCAAATATCAATTTTTGATTTTTCAATCCGCTTTACAAGGGGAGCAAATAATTGAGGAAGCCTTTGAATCTAAATGATCTTTAAGCGTTCTCAACAACAGGAGCTTGGGTTTTCTTGTGTTGGCTTGCTTGAGTTCTAATGAGTCCCTACAGTATTTCCCAGGTCAGCACACTGACACCATGTGCTACACTGACATCTCATACCGCATATTAATTGATGTAATATGAACTATTTCAGTACAAGCACCTTTACTCTTACATGTAAATTTCACCTTTTCCACATTGCACACCACTACCTATATTTTCAAAGAATAAATATTGAGAGATTGATTAAAGAAATGGAAAAGAAAATAAATTCGAATGCAATATGTGTCAGCTGTGGGTTCATTCCTGACTTTATCCTTTAAGGCCTAAAACATAATCCTGGTCCCACTTTACAAGTAGAGACAATACAGCTAACTACTACAGCAAAAGAATCCATCAACGGCATGTAGAGAAAAAAAATAAAATAAATTCAGAATACATCCCAAAAAAAATCTCTTACCTGACGGGAAAATGGCTAGCGTGAGGGCTGAAGGTTTGAGGACGGCAACCACTAGGATTAATGTCAGAGTCAGATCTGGTATATAAGGCTGGCAGCATCCAACACCACAAAAAAGTATTCTTCTCTTTAAGGTAATCCTTCTCCTGCCAGCATCCAGACTTAGCATCTCTGGCTACAAGCAAAGGTAGCCTAAAGGTCACCCAGCCCTTAACCTGAGGCCATTGGTTCAATCCACCAAAGAGAAGAAGGAAGGTGTCATTAGTGAACAGCATTTTCCCCTCCCACAACATAATGGCTATAATACTTTCAAGGAAAGTGACTGTTGAGCATGACTGCTCAGTATTCATATCACTAACAACGTATCATGTCAAGACTGAGTCAGGACGGATTCAAGACCGGATTGAGACCAAGACTGTTGATTATCAATCAAGACTAAGTCAAGGCCAAGTTTTTGAGGAGTCAAGACTGAGGCAAGGTAGAAGACCATAAAAAGGCAAGTTGTGCACCCATGGCCAATTACTTGATTTGATAATAATGATCATAAGTCTCAGAACCAATGATCTAAGTTAAAAGAGAGTGTAGTTGAGTATGCAAAATGTGTGTGTTTGTGTGTGTTTGTATGTGCGTGCGTGTGTGTGTGCGTGTGAGAGAGAGAGAGAGAGAGAGAGAGAGAGAGAGAGAGAGAGAGAGAGAGAGAGGGAGAGGGAGAGGGGGGTAGATTGGGGTGATAGTGGTGTGAGGGTCTTTTTATAATTACCTGTAATAAGAAAAGGGGCATTTCTTTACACTGCTATTCTCCATTCAGTTCGATCTTGGCACCATCCCACTGATTGAAGCCTCCTCTTTCTTCTTTGACCCTGGAATCAGTTCTGACATATATACAGTAAGTAATGCAAGTAATTGGTATTTAATATTTATGGGGAAAAAACAATCAGATTTCTTAAAAAAAAACTCACCATTTCACAACCAAATGGGTTTTCACTCATCTGCTCAATAACGTGCAATGAAGATTATCTTACAAGTGTCCCCGAGGTCAGATAGGTAGCCTAAAGGTCATCCAGTTCTTAACTGAAGGCCATTGGGTCACTCCCCCAAACCCACAGGAGAGAAGATGGAAGGAGCCTAGAGTAAACAGGGTTTTCCCCTGGCCTCCAGAACATCAACAGCTGCTTATTACTCAAATTTATGACTACAAATGTCAAAGCATAGTTTTCGAAGGGTCAAGACCGATTTGAGACCAAGACCATTGATTGCAAAAAAGACCAAGTCTTTGAGGACCCAAGCCAGAGACAAGGTAAAATACTATAAAATGGCATGTTTTTTGTAAACATGACCTACTGTATCACTTCAACAGACAACAATAATGATCTAAGTCATTGGTTCTTAATCAGGGGCTCCGAGAACGCCAGGGGTCCACAGGGCATTGTCGAAACAAGCCTCTATGGTTACATTTGCATTATGATAATGTCCTTGGACATTTTTCTGCTCCAATAATCTAAGTAAAACGAGTGTGTAGTTTAGTAGCAAAAGTCTCTCTCTGTGTGTGTATGTGGTGTGGTGTGTGTGTGTGTGTGTGTGTGTGTGTGTGTGTGTGTGTGTGTGTGTGTGTTTGTGTGTGTGTCTGTGTCTGCGTGTGTGTGTGTGTGGTGTGTGTGTATGTGTGTGTGCGTGCGTGCGTGTGAGAGAGAGAGAGAGAGAGAGAGAGAGAGAGAGAGAGACTGTGGGGAAGGAAGCAAAAGACAGAGCTCTGTCGACATCAAGTGGAATAAAACTGACGTATGAAACAGAAGGTACATTAAAAACTGTTTAATGATTGTAGGATATGATCAACATAACTGCTATATCTACAGTGTATGCAGTGTGTTCAAAGAATGAGGGATATTGGCTTGTGCAGAGGGAACATAAAAAAGAGGCAAAAAAATCGGTCTTCTTCTTTTATCCATTTTTTCTTTGTTGTGCCTGTGGGAGAATATAGAGAAAGATAGTGTAAAACTATTGAGGCTGTCAATCAGAACATAAAACAAAGCGACCCTTTAAGCCCAGACTAGTTGTCATTTGATTTAAAAAAAAAAAAAAAAAACACTCTTACATTTATGCCTCAGCGCCCTCAAACATCTTCTTCCTGCCACCCATGCCAGCCATTTCCTCAACATTTTTACGCCAGTCACCAACATCTGCAGCCTGGATGGATGTAAAGTATGTTACTCATTTGTGTGTGTGTGTGTGTGTGTGTGTGTGTGTGTGTGTGTGTGTGTGTGTGTGTGTGTGTGTGCGTGCGTGCGTGCGTGCGTGTGTGTGAGTGAGTCATCTATACACAGATGTATACATGTTAGGGGTTTGACATGGCTAAATCACATCTGAATGGCATGTGTTCTGATTATATAGTTGCATTGGGTACTCACATCCTCCTTGACCTCCTTCTTGACCTGCTTCAGGTTGGATTTGAAGTCCATTGTGACCTTGTGCTTGGAGCCCAGCAGAGCGTGCAGCATCTGATCGGCAGTCATGCGCACCTTCTTCAGAGCTGGTTTCTTCATACCCTTCATCTCTGTGATTTTGAACTTGAGGTCATCAATCTGAGGAAATGGTGTACAGTCAACACTTATTGTTGGCCTATCATCCTCACATTTCGCTCATAGATATGTAAACTTGATCACCTCCTTTTTCCCCTTTGTGACTTTGGCATCTGCATCATATCTCTCCTCATCCGCTTTGTCAATCTTCTGATGGAGTTCTTTGATGAATTTCTGCACATTACAGAAATCAAAAAGATGCACAGAATATTGATACATAGAATATGAAAATGGCTCTTTTGGGCGATGCATTGGTACTGCAATTGCGCCTTTATTCTCACAATTCTCCACATCACTTTAATAGGTAAACATCAACTGGAGTTCTGGCTGATCTACCTGAATCTCTTCAACACTGCCAGATATATTAAGTGCACCGCAGTGCTCATTCAGATAGGCCTCCTTTTTTGTTGCATATTCAGCTTCTTCTTTTTCAATGCGCTGAGCAGCGATGGCAAGCATCACACTCTGTGGAGCAGAAAACATTGAGAGAACTTGACACATGGAAACAAATGCTAATTAGCATGAGAGGTCAGACTACAACTGAAAGAACATGCATTACCTTAAGGTGATGCTTGCGACTCGATGTCATCTTGTGCGCCATCTTGGCTGTTTATTTTGTCCTTATCTACGTGGGAGCAACAAACATAACACACATCCAATGTGAACTAAGTTAAAGGTGACATAGAATGGATTAATGGAGTATTGTACCCTGTTTTCTGATGTTAAAATACAATATATTCAATTGTATTTTGTCAAAAAGAAGATCAAGTGATATTTTACAATCTTGTGCGCCATCTTGGCTGTTTATTTTGTCCTTATCTACGTGGGAGCAACAAACATAACACACATCCAATGTGAACTAAGTTAAAGGTGACATAGAATGGATTAATGGAGTATTGTACCCTGTTTTCTGATGTTAAAATACAATATATTCAATTGTATTTTGTCAAAAAGAAGATCAAGTGATATTTTACAAGCCTTGTTAACATCTCATATTTAAGATGTGTATTGAAATGGGTTTTTTGCCTAAACAACGCCTCACTCTGGCCACCAAGGGCAGAACCATGCCTCATGTTCATGATAGCTCTTTGACCATGCACAACCTCTCTTAATTCATCAAAGCCAATGTAAAAGTGATTTTCCATTCTATGTCTCCTTTAAGTTCTAGTAGTGATGATGGGCCCAAGCCCAGGTGTCCAAGCATACAAAATACCAAATACCTCACTTTGTGTTGGGCATGGTTAAAAGAAAGCACGATGAATGCTATCCATCATCCACCAAATTTGGTATACCTATCTCAAAATGCTGAGCAGAAGTCTCAATGACAGGGGGTCGCTAAAGCACATAAGGGGCAAAACTACTCTTCTGAATGTTTTGTGTTGTGTGACATAAAGAAAGAAACAAAAGAGAAACAAACTAAAGAATGAAAGCCCCAAAGTTATCTTATAAATTACCTAAAAGTAGGACAAGGTGTCTTGTAGTACCACTTTCCAACACATGTAGTGCTATACAGAGTGTAATACAAGTAAATGGATGAGAGCTGTGGCAAAATTAAAGGCAACCTGGATCCTATAAATAGCTCCTTCAGATAAACAAGGCAATAAATTAAGTTTTTCCAAACCACAAAGCCAAGGATTCACAGTCACACATTGCTCGAATGTTACCATTTGCATAATGTTAATCTAATTTGTTTCTGGAACTTGGTTGGAAAAAGGCTATTTTTGGCCACATTTCAATTCCTTTGAGAAGGAATGCATAATACAGTAGCATTCTTGTGAATTGAGACAAGACGAGATAATTTCAGCAATTTACACAAAAAAATGTATACAAAATGACTATTGTATGTACATTTCAATATTGATGAAATATAATAGGATAGTGCATCGACTCAAAACTATACTCATTGGCAATTTATCCTAACCTCGAGTGCCAAGAATTGTGATGAAGAGTATATTTGCCTCATGTCAATGTTTTTAATACTGTGTGGCCAAAATAAATATCCAAAACTTTATCAGAGATGCAAATAAATATGGAGGACAGATGTCAAAGATCAGGGCCAGTTCTAGGCGTAGATGAACTAGGCAATTGCCTGAGGCATCAAATATCAGGGTTTTTCACTTGTATCTCAGAAAAGAGGAAGCAAAACTCAAATCTTGCATTGGGCAGAGAAAAGTCTAGAACCAGCCCAACAGATACTAGCTTGACTGCCAGGGACAGAGCACTTTAGCAGACCATGGTCTAGCAAGATTTATCACCATAAAAGCAGGGGGGGGTCTTAATGGCTAATGACCAACACAGAACTACATCTGTTTAATTGCAGAGACGAACAACACCTGATCTGGGGTGCCTGAGATCAGCTGTCTCATGTGACTGGAAATTAAATTTAATTTTCTTACATAAATTATCGTTCTTTCCCTGGCTGGGATAACACCATGGTGCATTACACTGACACTTTATATTTCAACTAATATTATATAAGGCCTAACTGTTTCAGTGCAACAAGAAGTACACTTACATTCACAAGTACATTTCACCCATTATAAATACAGATTGAAATTCATAGCATGTTTCTTATTATTAATCTGTGTTCACACAGTCAAGGGTAATTTACCATCCTCAATGAAGCATATTACTTTAATAAATATTGCTCAAGAACAAAGAAAAACAATTAAGCTTCCACATATTCCAAGACAAAAGAGTAAAAAGACAAATGAAACACTGAATGAATATGACAGTAGGGGTGGCCAGAATAAGGCCCAGGGGCCAGTGCCCACCGTCTAAATACTTAACATTTTAATGTTGCCCATTTTCACGTCCATCTAACCTTATTTCATTGTCAAAGATGCCCAACTAAGTTAAAATAGTATCAATAGTTGTCAATAGTATCATTGCATTATAGTATACAGAAATATACTGTAGTAAGCACTAGAATGTTTAGACAACACAAGAGTTTCCTGATCAAACCACAGTCCCTACACTTGTACTGTTAACAGCTGAAATTTTGCACTGACCCTTTGTAAAAAAAAAATTGGCCACCTTTGAGCTAGCACAATATAAGTGTGGAAATCTGCTTCACACTAGAATTCACATGTCAATATTCTTGATTTCATTGTTTAAAGACTGTAACATATCTCTGGTCCCACTTTAGAAATGACCTCACTAATAACAAAAAGAATCCATCAACAAGATAAAGAAATCCAACTTAATCCAAGAATCCAAATAAAAAATAATAATAATAATAATAATAATAATAATAATAATAATAATTCCTTACCTGACGGGAAACTGGTGGCGTGAGGGCAGAAGGTTTGAGGAGGGCAACCACTGGCATCAATGTCAGAATCAGATCTGGTATATAAGCCTGGCAGCATCCAACACCACAAAACAGTCCTATTCTCTTTATGGTAATCCTTCTCCTGCCAGCATCCAGACTTAGCATCTCTGGCCACAAGCAAAGGTCACCCAATCCTTAACCTGAGGCCATTGGTTCAATCCCCCAAACCTGGAGGAGAAAAGAGGGAGGGAGTCTGGAATGAACAGCATTTCCCCTCTTACAATATCAATAGCTGCAATGTGTGCAGGTGATTATTTAACAAAGCTGTCATGCATAGTTTTGAGTGTGTCTTTGAAGGGCCAAGACCAAGAAAAGAGTCTTTGGGGAGTCAAGACAGAAGAAATGCCGGGAGACTATAAAAAAGTAAGTTTTCATGACCATGATTTCATTAGATTTAATATTCAACAGTTCTGAGCTATAATCTCTTCATGAACAATTCAATAGTTCTGAGCTATAATGATAATGCACAATAACAAAATGTTGGAGGATGATCACCTGTACAGATAACATAAGTGACCTGTATTCATAAATCACAATAAGGAATAGGACAATAAGGATCTAAGTTAAAAAAAAAGTGTAGTCAAATATGTAAAGTGTGTGTGTGTGTGTGTGTGTGTGTGTGTGTGTGTGTGTGTGTGTGTGTGTGTGTGTGTGTGTGTGTTACCTGGAATTTGAAATGGGGGTGTTTCTTTACACTGCTGTCTTCCACTCAGTCTTTCTTGGCATCATTCCAGTGATATGCTCCTCCTCTTTATTTTTTGACCCTCTATAAATTTTGGTCAAACACAAAAGCAATGTCTATTTACAGAAACACGTCTCACATTTTCTACATATCATCGATCAGAAGTGTAAGAGTTGCATTAAAATTATAAGTCTTTTAAATATTAATTGTCAAGAAAAGCAAAATTCAACTCACCATTTAACTCATGGCTTTACACTTCTATGTCCAGGGTTCAATAACATCCAAACAAGGTTGGCTTACATTTGAGTTACTAGAAGTAACTAGAGAGCACATCAGGGCAAGATAGACTGTTTATGATGTGTGTGGATTTATGTGTGTGTGTGTGTGTGTGTGTGTAAGAGAGAGAGTGAGTGTGTGTGTGTGTGTGTGTGTGTGTGTGTGTGTGTGTGTGTGTGTGTGTGTGTGTGTGTGTGTGTGTGTGTGTGTGTGTGTGTGTGTGTGTGTGTGTGTGTGTGCGTGCGCGTGTGTGTATGTCCACATATGTGTGTGTGTCCACATGTGTGTGTATGCTTGTGCATGTGTGTGTGTGTAAAACTGTGTAGAAGGTATGTAAAGACAGAGCTCTGTTGGCATATTGTGGAATGAATCTGCAGTATGAAATAATAAAAAGTCAAAACAGTAGGTACTTTAAAAAACTGGGTTTAATGATTGCAGTCTATAATCAACATATCTGCTACATATCTACAGCATATGCAGTGCGAGAATGAGGGGTATTTGCCTCTGACAAGAGAAAGTGTATAGGGAACATACAAAGGAGACAAAGAACAAAATGCGGTCTTCTTCTTCGATCCATTTTGGCCGTTGTGGTGCCTACAGGAAAGTAAAAAGAGTTATTACACGGCTCTTGATAATGCTGTAGAATGCTCCATTCACTTCAATGGGACTCTCCAACGTTCTACCGGTCTGATAATTTTTAATAATGGACCGTTGCTAAGTATAACAGACCGCTGTCAAGCAAAAGTGAAACAGAATGCGGCCTTAACCAATCAGCTGATCTGTAAGAGTTACAGAATGCCTCTTTTCCGTGGACGGTATTAGCCATCTCAATCATTAAATTTGCCGTTAAAACAGTGATAAACAAAGTCGGATGTTAATAATATCTACAGTAGGTAGCCATGTAATAAGCAGGATAACGTTCGGTGAGGCGATCATTATCGTGTCACATCTCCCTTCAGAGTAATGTCGCATTACTCTGTCGGGAGATATGACACGATAATGACCGCCTCACCAAACGTTATCCCTTACATAACATATCTTTGGCAAAAACTATTGAGACTGCTAGTCAAAAGATAAAACACACTCATGCTTTGAGCCAGACCTAACTGTTGGCTAATAAACATACTGTATACCTTTTAAATTTATGCCTCAGCACCCTCAAACATCTTCTTTCTGCCTCCCATGCCAGCATTGTCTTCAACATTCTTACGCCAGTCACCAACGGCCTGGAAAGATTTTAAATATTCATTCATTATTAAACGGTGTGTGTGTGTGTGTGTGTGTGTGTGTGTGTGTGTGTGTGTGTGTGTGTGTGTGTGTGTGTGTGTTTGTCACTATGGGGTCCCGCTATGGGGTATAAATTTTCTTCACACATTACAATCAAAACATCTAGATGGCATGTCTGTGATGGTTCTCATTCTTCCAGGACATAGTAGTCATAAGTAGGCCTACTAAGTTGTAGGCAACTGGGCTTCAAGCCAATTTCCCACAACTTAGCATGTATGGCATCTGAATGGCATGTGATGGCACTCTGGCGTCTGATTGCACAGTTACTCACCTCTTCCTTGACCTCCTTCTTGACCTGCTTCAGGTTGGACTTGAAGTCCATTGTGACCTTGTGCTTGGAGCCCAGCAGAGCCTGGAGCATCTGATCAGCAGACATGCGCACCTTCTTCAGAGCTGGCTTCTTCATGCCCTTCATCTCTGTGATTTTGAACCTGAGGTCATCAATCTGAGGGGATAAGACAATTCTTATTTCTGGTTTTGTTTTCCCAATACATTTTTCTTTAGGAATATTGCATGTTTTTGGGCAATTCCCCACCATATTTTTCTAGAGCAAGCTGGAGAATTATGATTGAAAAATCCCAGCTATTAGAATTTTTAGTTTAGATGTGGCATTCTTCAATATGAACTCACAAAACTCACTCTGTAATTTAGATATTGACATTGTAAATTAACCAACTTACAACTCCATTAAAGTACCGGTAATGCAATGGCGGTAACACCATGGAGAACACACTCAGTGGTAGAGAACTTCTTTTTAAAAAAAGTTTTTGTAAAAATCTCCACTATTCTAGGAACTACTCAAAAACTCTCACCAATATCTATTTAGGCTGTGATATTTTTTGTTTTTCAAAAATCTAGACAATGTCTCCCTTGGGGTGGTAAAAGTAAGCAATAAATCCCTCGAGGCCGGTGTTAATGCTGGTTTTAGCACGGGTGTTGTTAGACATCCGGTAGACATCCGTGCTAAAACCAGCATTAACACCGGCCTCAAGGGGTTTATTGCTTTTCTAAAACTGTTACCACGTTAACCGGCAGTGGTTTCATTAACGGAAGACACAACCACGAAAAATATAGCGAGTTATCCATTGATACCAATTCCTCCACTGAAAAATATATTTCCTCCTGCTGAATGGTTGCCAAGTAACGCATAAGCGCTGCTCCATTCACTTTCTTATGGCGCAGCAGTTCAGAACGAAATGCGGTTGAAGTTGTGCTAAATGCTTAATTTACAATGGCATCGAACGCGTTTTCAACCAATGACAATCGAGGACCGGAACTATCAGTTTTAGAACAATTGTTTAAGGATATCTCAGGTAACTATTTGTTAGAGACTGGCCAATAAATATTATACTAAATACATAAAAGTACTTTCTAAGTAGCTTCATGAAATCTCAAAACTTGGTCTGTGATTATCACTAATAGTGAATGACCCTAGAAAGTACTTGCTGTGTAATAGAGAGCTCACAGTATCACATTTGCTTTTGTCTAATATAAATAATAATAATATATAATAATAAATATAAAATAATATTTTGACTAATTTGACTGTTTTTCCTCCAACAAAGGCAGGTGGGAGTCACTGGTTTGGGCAAGCATGAAATCATCCTTTTAGGTAGGATAAGAAAATTACCTCCTTTTTCCCCTTGACAACTTTGGCATCAGCATCATATCTCGCATCATCCACTTTGTCAATCTTCTGGTGAAGCTCTTTGCACAGTTTCTGAGGGACATTACATCATAATATATATATAAAAAAAACATTATAGTATTAATCTCGAAATTAACATGGCTCTCAATATACTATAATCTTCTTATCAATACAATAGTAGCATTTTTATAATATAGATTCATGGCAACAAGACATGCACCCTAACAAAAATAGAAGTGCTGCAATTCAACAAATGATACATGTTGTAGTTCACAGAGGATTTTTTTTTTTATACAATGCACTACAATCAAAGCATCTAAAACTATTCTAAATCTAAACTGAATATTTCTATTCATCTTGAGCTTATTCTGTGTTTGTTGTAGACATCTTAAATGTCATTATTCTTCCCATTCTCTAGATAAAACAACCACAGAGTCCCTGTGTTACTGGAGTCATTATAAGACTGTCCTACAGTACCTGAAGCTCCTCCATTCCACCAGAGAGATCAAGAGCAGGGCAGTTCTCGTCCAGGTAGGCCTCCTTAGCCACAGCCATATCCGCTTCCTCTGCCTCAAGACGCTGGGCAGCAATTGAAAGCATCAAGCTCTGCATAGAAGTATATAATAGTGAATGAGATCAATGGACCTTTGGAGAGTTCCTACATTGGGAAGAATTTATTGTGGGCAAAGAGGGTAAGTCCTGAAGCAATTACAGTTAATGCAACGACTGACAACAACAACAGCAATGATAATATAATAATAATAATAATAATAATAATAATAATAATAATAATAATAATAATAACAATACATTTTGTTTGTATATTTGCACTTTACATTACAATAATTTTACCTTCAGATGATGCTTGCGACTCGATGTCATCTTTTTCCTGAAGGGAAATGTAAGAATTGGTTAAGAATAGATTAGTGAATGACTAAGTACATGAATACCACCAATAGTCAACTTGAGAAATACTTACTCAGACATGTTGGCTGGATGTTGGTCTTTCTATCTAGAGGGATGAAGAAAAACATGAAACCAATGAGTTGATATAGGCTTTTCAATTAAATTTCAATTTTACGTTTAAAAGAACTTCCTGTTAGTGAACCTCATTCAGTCAGTCATACAAAAATTTGATTTGTCCATGTGCAAATACTCTTCCTTACAATTAACACGTACTGCACTTAGTGTATAGTAAATTACATAAACAGAGGAGTAAAACTTCCTCTGTAAGCTAAGGTTAAAACACACTTAGTCAGTGGATTATACTCCGTTGTCACTCAGAATGTAGTCCATGGCATCAACCTATTTTAACCGTCTCTTGTTTGTCCAGAATGGCTTTAACTAATTACTGTAAGTTAGAACTTCTATCATCTGCTAAAAACAAAATTAGATAAACAATTTGTTACTGTACAACTGCGTGGGGAGTTTATATATTAACTAATTACAGAATGTAAAGAAACATGCAAACCAGCAAGCATTTACTTTCTTGTAACACCATGTTTTACCACATGTGGCCGCTGTAGTCCATACACTGGAAGTCAAGGAATAGTTTTGTACATAGTTGCACATACCTTTTAAAACTATTACCTGCTCAAGTTTCTTTTCAATAAATCAAAAAGAATCAAATGTTTGCTTAACACTCAAACAAAAAAAATCTATACATCTACTATTTCATCCATTGTATATCAGATCTAAAATAAATATAAATATTACATGTATTTATTTTTGTGTTGACCACTGTTCGTGGCACAAATAATGATAAAGATTTAAGTGCATCAGGACTAGAGTTTGCAGATGTTATCAGAGCCACTATCTGCTTTGGTGTAAGGACCATTCACAAATTTTATTACAAATGCCATTCACAAATAAATCATCAGTTCATGAGGAAATAAAAATAGTTCACAAAAATGTTTTCCAGTAAACTCTCAGATTCTGTTAAGTGACATTTCATCTCAAGAGCCCAATAATAGATTAGGTTTTAAAGCTCTCCATGAGCTTGTTGGACACAAGTATCACTTCAAAGAAGGCAGAAACTTAATCCTAGGCATCTGAGAAAGTCAGAGAATGAGAAAGATGCCAAAAACAATCTTGCACAACTGATTGGATGTTTTTTTTTTTACCCTTTATAATGTAGTCAACTTGAGACATTTTGGTTGTCCTGCACACTTCTAAACTTAACCAGCCGTTTAAACACCAAATATTATGAGATACAGTATATATATATTTATACTGCTTATATTTGTACTGCTTAGATATCTAAAAGTAATAGTATGTAAACTAGCTAGCATCAGTCAAGGTCTCTTGCAACACCATGTTGTACTATGTGTGGCCGTTACATTACAAAGAGTGAAAATGCTAGCCTATATTTCATTTGTTTCATTTTGAATGGAAACTGCCAAGTAAAAAAGTTGCACGCATTCTACTTATAACAACAAAATGCTCCCTTTAATGTAGGCCTAGCCTTATGTGTTGTTAAAGATCTTTTTTCAAGTGTTATACTTACATACACTAAGTCATAAACAATTCACAAAACACATTTATAGCAACATAAAACCACATATAAAAGCTGGATACTATTGTTTCTATTATACTATGGTTCTTTTCTGATTTAATAACATAGGACATAACTATGAAACTCTGTCTGCCACAGCAATCTTGGAAATCCAAACTGACTCCGGGTTTTGGTGGCATTTCATTTCATGTACCCAAAAATAAAATGTTCCATGACCTTGCAATGGCGTGTGAAGGGTCCAGGGGCCCAGCACTGGACAAGTGTGTTTGTCATAAAGTGGGTATCACTTGGCAGACATTTGATCCTGGGCATCAGCTACATTTTTTGGAAGAGGAGTTTGCAGGAAATTTGCCCACTGTCTCAAGTGACAGAAAATGAATGGCCTCAGGTGAGATGGGGTCGTCACTATCTCTGTTTCCCTCATACCTTTTCAACGTATCTCATATCACTGTCACTGTGTTGACATCCTTAAGGTAGCATGGCTGTTAATGACATTTGTATATAACAGTATAATATCTCATTCAAATACTATTCAAATGTAAACTAATTTGTGTTAGTAGTAGAAATAGTTCCAAACTGGTCAGCACATACTGATATCAGTCTGAATCTGTTCAACTGAATCTCATACTGATATTTATATTCACATCACTAACAAGTATTTACAATATTGCAATTTTAAATATGGATTTGAAATATTATTCTATTTTTTTATTTAAATAAGGCTTCAACATTGATAATGAGGCCAAGTGTAATGTTTAAGTCATTTTTAAGGAGCACATACGCATAAATAGTTGCTTTTGTCTTTCAACACTTTGTCTTTAATCATGTCATTAATATTACTCAACCCTATTTAAAATGCTGCTGTGAGATATGCATCATTGGAGAAACAACCAAACAAGAAAAATCAGCAAGACACCAAAGAAAAATTTCTCACCTGATTAGAAACTTAGACTGGGGAGTGTAAATGCTGAAGGGCAAGGCAGAGGCAGGCAACCACAAGCAAGGACGCAATAGTCAGGTCTGGTTTTTAAGGCTGACAGCATCTGAAACCACTACCAGCCTTTTTTCTCTTTATGGTCATGGCACTTTAGCCAATCCAGACATAGCCCCTCTACTTAAAATAGACCGAAGACAAACACTTTTTTAACCAGATGTCAGATTAACAACCTTCACAAAACAGTCCATTGACTTAAGAACAGAAAAAGAATTATATTTTTTGTCATTTTACATTTGCATGTACAGTTGTATTCTCCATCTATATTCACATCAACACCAATATCAACATCCCAGTACAAGTAAAGGTGGAGTAAAGAACATACAGGGATGTCAATGGATGAGAAGGATGAGAAAATTTTTAAGATATTTCTGGTTCTGAGTAGTCAATTGAATGCCCTTGTCAGATACCCTGCATCTGTAGATATTTGTAGTGTCCAAAAGTTTAGGGGAAAAAACAAAACAAAAAAAAAACAAAAAACTAATTGGAGTGAGTTTGAGAGTGGAATGGATAAATGATTGTGTGTACGGTATATCGGAGTGTACCTGTAGCATAGAGTAGAGAGAGAAGGGGAGGGGGGGTCAGTGTCCCCCTTCACCATCCTCATGTCCTTGACTCTTTACTGCATATCCATCCACTCTGACCCTGTTAAGAGACAAACTTGCAGAGCCAAATTTGTTCAAAGAATGAAAATTTGAGAATTTGTCTTTGCAGATTTATATATTTTTAAACTTTTACATTTTCATATACATTATTTTTATATTTTATATCATCAGGGGTGTGATAAATCAAAGAAGTTACATTCTTTCAAATATTTTGTCATGGAAAGGAAATATAACTCACCATTACAACAACTTGACTTGTACTCCAAGTGTGTTAATTTTTGGTTGGTTGGCTTCTGTTGTCGTATAAATGTGTGAAGTATTATTACAAAAAGCTCCTACATTTCTACTTAGACTAACAGAGAGCAGTAACAGGAGACGAGGAAAGAGTGACAGAAAAAGACACGGTGTGCATGGCGTGTGCACATTATGTATGTGCTGGGGAGACATCTTGTGGAAAAAGTCTGCCACAAACAGCAGGTTCATAGTAACTACAAGACAGTCAACACTGTATCTGCATGAAAAACAATGTATTAAAAGCCAGAACAATAGTTATTTTTGATCTCACTTTTTAATGATTATCATCTTTAATAGCATCCCTCTCTATTCATTTGTACATTTTGAAAGTGAAAGGTAGTTGTGTCTGTCAAGATGTGGGGAACATGCAATAAATGATGAGAAAAAAATAAAATGTCTCCGGTCCATCTTCTTTCTACTGTACATTTTGCCAGTGTTCTCAAGTCACCTTTTGGGGCTGTAGGGGAGTAAAAATGGGGGATTATTGATCAGTTAGTCAAAAAAAAAAAACCTTCTTCATCAGCAGATTATCTAGCCTTGACCTAAATGCCCTAGAGTGTTCATTTACCTCTAACTTAAAATTACCAAGTTCAATAGTTCAATAGCTCACTAGTTGGTACTCACTTTTTACATTCATGCCTCGGCTCCTTCAAACATTTTCTTCCTGCCACCCATGCCAGCCTTGTCTTCAACATTCTTACGCCAGTCACCAACTTCAGCAGTCTGAAATTGGAACAGGTGTTGGTGTGTGTGTGTGAGAGAGAGAGAGACAGAGAGAGACAGAGAGAGAGAGAGAGAGAGAGAGAGAGAGAGAGAGAGAGAGAGAGAGAGAGAGAGAGAGAGAGAGAGAGAGAGAGTGTGTGTGTGTGAGAGAGAGAGAGAGAGAGAGAGAGAGAGAGAGAGAGAGAGAGAGAGAGAGTAAAAAGAGAAAGGGGGAGGAGGGTGTCAACTGGATTCTACAGACTCACCTCTTCCTTGACCTCCTTCTTGACCTGCTTCAGGTTGGCTCTCAGATCCAAGTTCACTTTGTGCTTGGAACCCAGAAGAGCCTGAAGCATCTGATCGGCAGACATGCGCACTTTCTTCAGAGCTGGCTTCTTCATACCCTTTAAGTCAGTTATCTTAAACCTGAGGTCTTCAACCTAAAAGACACAAAGCAAACATAATTTTTCTGCCAATCCTCAGCAACTCTCTTCAAAATAATAAAACCCCTACTTTCAATCCTTTGCCCTCGTTTAACAAATATTTCACACATATGTAGAGATCTTACAGATATCTTATACGACATATCTTATATCCTATATAGCCAAATTACCTCTGTTTGTCCTTTAGTGATTTTAGCATCTGCATCATATCTCTCCTCATCCACCTTGTCAATCTTCATGTGTAATTCTTTGCACAGTTTCTGAAAGAACAATGCAGACATACTGTACGCTACATGAATGTATGAACAGATACATGCTACATGCATGAAGATCATTCTTTTACTGTAGCTATATATGGTAGAAGAAAAACCTGCACAATCCAAACATGCCACATACCTGTAGCGCCTCCACACCGAAGGGTAAAGAGAGTGGTGGACAGTGCTCATTCATGTAGGCCTCCTTAGCCGCTACTTTATCCACCTTCTCCTTCTCTAGCCGTTCTGCAGCTATCTGAAGCATCAGACTCTGAAGAGCAACAGTAGCATCAGTTTCATAATTCCTGACAATTAATATTGCTTTATTAAAGATAGTTCGGGATGAGCCCAAAGGATTGATTGACAGCCATCACTCTACCCAAATTCTGTTTGCACATTTAACCCTCCCTACTTGCCTACTATGCCACGCGCCACAGCGTTTCAAGCTTTCCTCCTCCTCCCCTATCATCTCTATTTCATTATCTTAAAGGAGAGTACCGGAGTGAATTCAAGCATAGCCCTGTTGAAAGAGCTTGCTAAATGCGCTAGTTAGCGAGTGGAACAAAATAATTTGGTACAGCACAGACCGAACGCGAACGCAGAAGCGAACAGGCACTTTACACTGAATCAATGGGACCTGACTGTTGGAATCTGAAAGTAAGATCTGAGGTTACATTGACTCAATGTAAAGTGTTTTGCGTTCGCGTTAGGTCTGTGCTGTTCGAAAATCTTTCATTTTATGCGAAATATATTGCTGTTAGAAGGTTCGTGCAGCAGGGCTATGCTTAAACTTACTCCGGTATATTGCTTTAAACAATGCAATTCCCCCTTATCCATAGGGGGGAGCCAGTGGACATCACTCATAATCTCATCACCCACAGCTGATGACATCCTAGGACCACGGCTAGCTGCCAGGCCATACTTACAGTATATCTAAACATATACTTATATACATGTATATGTATATATACTTATAGCACTCACTATCAAGCAATCTGATTGGGTGAACTAGTGAAATCAATGTTTACAGTGATGTTGCTATATTCCTTCAGGGTGGTATATTAAATGAAGTTCCTGGATAACCCAGATTACTTCAGGTGTGGCTGCTTATCCAAACAACATGATACAGATGCTCAGTGCAGTGGTTACTCCCAATGTAACCCGGCTTAACCAGTAACCTTGCTTCATAGAACAGTCCCCAGGTGTGAGCTCAATATGTGGGGACCTATAAAATGTGGGGGCCAAAAAATGGAATGCATTTCTTTTTCTTTTTTTTTCAGTTGACTCTCAATTTGATTGTGGTTGATTGTGGACTTTATAGTGTGGTTTCAACTTTTAATAAAAAATAAAATACTGTAACTGACACAATAAGAACAACGATTTGTGGGAACAGAGGGAAGAAGAGCACCTTCATTTACAATGATTTTACAGAAAATGAGGGTTTACCTTGAGATGATGCTTGCGGCTAGAGCTCATCTTTTTGCTAAAGTGATATGGAAAGCAAAAACAGTTACAGAAGATAAGAAATATAGCATACTTAACAACTAAATACGAAAAAATACTTACTCAGACATCTTTGTTTTTGTTTGTTCTTTTTATCTGTAGTGAAATGAAAGACAAGACTCATATTATGTATTGTCTGCAAAATCAAATGAATCTATTATCTAATTAAATATACAGACAGCACTAAATAGTGTGGGCTATTATTTATGGACAGTGCAGGAACAGTAGCCTACTGTCCATAAATAATCACTGATCAGAGGATACTACACACCATGAGAAACACAACACTCAATATGGTGGTCCTGCAAAAAAAAGACATTAATGTAGGTTGCTCAGTGATTTATTTCCTGAGGTAGATTGGACTTCCTTACGTCAGCTCTTGAGCCAGTGAACTGCATGCCAAGCTGTGTGTAAATTTCAGTGGTGATGAAAGGTATAAAAACACAACATTGTTCTCCTCTGAATGAAATATTGCAGAAAACCCATGCAATGGGTTAATCCGCATACATGTAATATTTCAACATAGGAGTGTGTCATATTGGCCAGAAGTCAAAGAGTATCAAGCTTCAGGTAGCCTCATTGGGTTCAAGTTGAATTTCCACACATATAAATCTCCTCAGGGAGAGGGGCTGCATAGGATTCTGCACGACATGGTTAAATATAGGCTAGTGTGGGTTTCACGATCAAGATGACAGACACATGATGCCGAGCTTCTCGAAGAGTCCGAGATGAGAAGTGTAGGAAACTAGTCCAAATGTTTCACATAGTTAAGAAATGCGTGTGGCACAGATGGCTTCTTCAAGGCCAAGTTAAATATTTCACAGATAAAATTTCCCCCCAAAATATTCCACAGTGCACTAATAATGCAGTGACATAGAAATGCATGTTTTGTTTGTTGGTTTGTTTGTTTGTTTGTTTGTTTGTTTTGTGTGTTTTACAATACTTTGGAAAGTAAAAATAATAAACTGACTGGAATAACAAAAAATATTATATAGCCATAAATTCAGCTTTTTGCAATTTAGGTGCATTCTTTAACTTGAAAATCTAGTTCCTTACTTGATTATTTCAAATGTACTTATTTAAAAAAAAAAAAAAAAAATACCAACAGCTACCAACAGCTTTGAAGAAAAAAAGATTAATCCAGGCACTCCAAAAAAGTGATGAAGGAGGAAGGTTTAAAAGCCTTTATTATTATTATTATTATTATTATTATTATTATTTTATAACAATCTATATCACAATTTAAAATAAGCCAACATGTTTCGACCCCACAATGGGTCTTCCTCAGGGCTTAGTCTAAAAGCAGTGATGAACCCTTCGAAGCTTCAAACAGCTGCTTTACTCTAATCAACAGCAGATAGCAGCATCCTTTAACCCTTACCCAAACAATTGTTTTAAAAAATGTTTAAACTTCAAACAAAATTCGAAATGTGGAAATTTAGACTTAATTACACAATAAGGGAACAACTAAACAACTACGAACTCCAGAAATGCCAAAATTAATACTTTTCTATTTTTCGGGAAAACTGTTTAAATAAATATAGTTAGACAACTAATTCAACACAGCATTCAAGAGAGCAAAGACATGCAAGCATTTGCAAGTATTTAACAGACCTCACACATGACAAATTATCTTCATAGGGCAACCGGAAGGATAGAAAAATATTCTCTCACCTGATAAGAAAAATGGGCAAGAGGAGTTTGTGGACAGGTTGGGGAAGAGTCAAGCGGTTACTGGCATTAACACAGTAGTGAGATCGAGATGCTGTATTTAAGGCTGGCAAGGCTGGCACCAAAGTCAATCCCCTCCTCTTAATGGTGATCTGAGCCTGTCTTATGCCTAGTAATCGTCTTAAAATAGAAGAATATCCATATTTCCATAACTCTCAAGCAAGAAGCACAAAGTAAATGCATTGTCAAAGCAAACAAAGCACTTCCATTTAAAATGGCTCTAAGAATAGGCAAAAAAAAAAAACAATTTTTCATTCTTTAACATTAAAGCTAATAGTCCTTGGGCCGGACCCCAACATTTGGACCAACAGTACCACTCTCCAGGGCAGAGGGCAGTGTGTTTGTTTTGGCAAGGTGTTCAACCCAAGAGTTAGGAAATACAGTAGGAGATACTGTAGCTTTGCATTCAGGGCAGTTTTTTTGTGTTTCAACAGATATCTCCACAAAATCTCCTTAGCAAAATACTTAGACTATGTTAACGTAACACTTTTTTTTGTATTGCAAGTTTTTTTTTAAATGACGTGCAAATACATGACTATTTGCGGCAAACAAGTTAAAAATCCCAGGGTTTCCCTAACCCCCGGATGCCCTCACCTTGACTAACTAATTTTCTGTGGAAAACACTGTAGCCTAACCTATTTATTTTCTGGAAGCCTACAACCTGTACATGTGATTTAATACACACTGATGTGTAGTCTCACCTCCTTCCGACCTGTGGACAATTTATTGTCCTCTATATAGTATTTGCACTCTATTGCACTGATTTTTAATGTACACCTATGGGTCTAATGGGTAAAGCATTTCAAAATTCCCCATGT
Source organism: Sardinella longiceps (assembly GCA_027497455.2). Lineage (NCBI taxonomy): Eukaryota > Metazoa > Chordata > Actinopteri > Clupeiformes > Clupeidae > Sardinella > Sardinella longiceps. The sequence goes on along the minus strand of JAODXP020000017.1, from coordinate 33,574,969 downwards.
TCACATTAAATTCATATTCAGCATAGCCTGACTTTTCAAAAAGAGTTAGTGTGGTTGCTGGAGGTGTGCTGTAGGCCCTGAAAGCCCATGGCCTAAAATGTATAATATATGTTATTATATACACATCAGTAGATAATGGATCATTTACATGACATGTACAAAGTATTCCAGAAAGCTTGCAATACAAAACAAAGGATTGTGTTGATTAAACTAGATATCCACCCACATCCACCCGTACCCATGACACAGAGCAGAGGATCCCTTCAATAAGCATAAAGAGGCTGAAAACACACAGAAAGCTACCACCAATGCAATGTAATCATTTATTAAATCTAGGGAGGCATACTTTTCCAAAAATCACTATGTGCCTTACTGCCCTCTGATGGTACCGACAGCCCTCTGACTCAAAGACTATATCTATTTCCAATTAGTGCTGGCACGGCAGATTCAAAGACATGTGAAATTTTGTTGTCCCTTATGGTCATATCTTGCTCACACTGAAATACACATATGATGATGGAAAAGTTATAAAAAGTAACAAATCATTATGAGCATGGAGAACAACTATTTACATTTGTAGCATACTATTTTAGATCTTAATATTGTAATGTAATATCAAGACATTATAAAGTTGTTAAATCGTCTAATAAATGATATTGCTAACAGGAGATGACAGGCTAGACGGGTAGTGCTGAGCAGTGGCAGAACATGATATTGACCGTAAATTTAAATGTGCATGTGTGTTTGTGAGTGTGTATATGCATACACATTTTGCCGTACTTACATCTATTTATCTGTTTTTTGGGCATTTTTATAACTTTGATCAAATGAATTAAGGCAAAGTGGAGACTGTTTCTCAAGATGGTTGCCTTCCATTAGTAAGTAAATGTTATACATGTTATAAAGTTATAAAGTGCCAAGTAGACCAAACAAAACAACAAGTAGACAGCAACTAATTTTTGCATTAATGAAATCAGTCCAGAGGCCAAAAAGGTCATAAATGTCAGAAGATAAATCAAGATCTGGATAATATATCATGTTGTTGTTTTTAACTGACATGTTATTCAACTGAAACTCCATATCACATAATAGGGAACTGGGCCAACAGTTTTTCCAAGAAGCAACACGCTCAAGCAACACACGATCTTGATTTCACAGACAGATTCGGTAGTTGAGCACTAAAAGTACTGCAACCAACTTTAAATGCATCAGGCTAACCATTATATGCTGACTGTTGAAGACATTAACAACAATGACAATGACCAGCCCTGGCTCTTTCACAAAAGACACACAAGAAACAACAACCTGACCAACCAACCAGCCAACAGTAACAGCAAAATACAACACCAACAAGAACAAACCTATTCTTCAGAAGGGAAGCTGTCTGTGCATATAGTTACAATATAAGACATTTTTGAAGCATTAAGGGTCAACAGCACACTTTAAGCCCTGGCTCTTTCGCTCTTTTTAGACTTTAACATGGTTTAATAACATGGTTTTGACCACAGCCCACTTAAAACACAATAACATGTCAAACATGCCAAATCTACCAACAGAACATTGGTTGGTTGGATCCAGTTGGAGTAAATGCTTCAACAGGACCACATGCCATCAACAGCAGAATGTAGATGAATTGGAAATGTACCTGTAATATCCACTCTGAGAGGAGATTTCTGACTTCAATGCCTTCCCTCTCTGGACTGTACTCCATTTTTACCCACATCCTCTCTCCTCCTGGGCCACTCTCTATGGTTTTTGTGCAGCTTATACCATCCCCTGGACATATTAAAACACAGCTTTGAGAAACAGCTAGTGACAATGTCTCAAAAGTTAAAGTTAAAGAATCACACAACATAAATTATTTACCACCACTAAGTAAAATGATAAAAATAAGAACATGTGCAAGAGCTCCATCTGAGTTATAATGGGTCATGGTTGGCAGTACATAGAAGCCACCTGAAAGCCTGTAATGTATGCATGTTTTGTTAAAGTTCTCAAAGCCTGAAGTTTGATAAAGCTCTGTGATGTCATCTTTTTAAATCATTTAAAGATATATGTCTTGAGAAGCTTTATAAAAGCACTGCCTATACACGGCTGTAAGGCTTAATATATCATAGAACTTTCAAAACTATCAATAAATAAATATATAGACTTATGTCAACCATTACAAAGAATTATGACTACATGTGTGTTTTATATGTTAAAGCTTTAATGTAACAGATCCATACCATTTTCTAAAACGTATTAAGATTATGAGACAGTGATTTTTGACATTTGTGCATTTTTTTCCATTTTCAAGCTGTTTCACATCATGACACAAAAAAGTCAAATGACAAGGAATGATTTAAAACTCCATTCAGAAAGTTTATTAAGCCACATTGCGCAAACAGTGCAGTGCAGTGCAAACAGTCCGTATTTTTGTTTTTGTTGTTGTTTCAAAACATGGACATGAACCCATATGCCTCTTGTGCTGCAGTCTCTAAGACACAATAACCAGTAGCAAAGCAGGCTGGCCAGGTTTAATCCTGGCCTTTTTCAAAATCTTCTTCCATTCATCTGTCAGCCTTGTCCTCCTTGTCTTATTCATGGTAGTAAACCTTCACCTCGTCCTTCAGGAGAAAAAAGACAAGTGCTTACAACCACAGGGAAGCCATTGGTTAACAGAAATGTAATTATGAAACGTGTCCCTGGTGTTGGAATATGATGTTATATCACCCAGAGAAAAGAAATAATGTTTTCTGATTAACTCACATTAACTGTCTGTTAACTCTGCGCAACAGCAAACCTGTAAAGTACTGTAGTTCTGGTGAAAAGTTTACTAACTGTATAGAATTACCTTTTGAATAACGAATGGCGGTTAGACTTGTGAACAACTATGCAAGAAACAAAAGTCGCACTGCAATGGACACTTATTCCATAGACATATGACTTGCAACAGGTTGATGAGCAGAATAACGGATTACTTGCTGTTATACAAAATTAATTAACTTGACGGAGGCAACTTCACTATGTATTTTCTGTTGTCGAGTTGTTTGCCTCTTTATTAATTCTGTATAACAGCACACAGCAGTCATAAACCCTTAGACTACATATCATGTGTCGATTACATTTGTTGAAAACTCTTATGGTTCTGCTTCAAAACTACTTTTTGTAAGAAGGACAGATTTGTGGATGAAACCTTAATTGGAGAAGCCTGCTCACCTCTTCCTTGACCTTACTCCTCCCTTGCTTCAGGCTGGCTCTCAGGTCCAAGGATGATGATCTTAACGATCGTATGATCGTAACTTATCAAAACCTGAATCACTGAATTCAGCCTCAAAATTTGCTTGTCAAGCCCTGCAATTTCAGTGTCAGGTCATGAATCTGAAACTGGAAAGGTTATAGAAAACCTGCACATTCAGGTTGGAAAACCTGTGAAGTATTCACTTAGGCCAGTATTCTACCAGGTGCTTAAGTCAAAATAGTGCTTAGCTCTGTGCATTTCAGCTTGCACTAAGCACTTTTTTGGACTTAAGCACCTGGGAGAAGACAGCCCTTAAACTTTTCACAGGTTGTCTGTAGTATCATAACTCCCCCAATCAATTTAGTTTTTAGCATATTTTGATCTTTAACTACCTGACATGAGGTTGGAGATGCCCTGCTGAGTGTAAATCAAAACATTTACTTCTTTTTGTTCAGGTGTGTAAGTGTGCTGTCCGAATAAGATGGCCTAATTCTGCATAGAGCACATCCAAGAGCCACAAATGAGGTGATCAATCTTTACACAGATCTATTATGTCTATGCGTTTGACATTGCTCCTATTTGTTTGGCATTCTTGGCATGTTTGGCATCTTTTCCTTTGGTCTACGGCCAGAGGGTGGCGCTCATGAAATCAAGAGACAGCAAGAGATGGGCAACAATAACTTAAGCTCAGCCAGATGGGCCAAAATAACTTGGTTAGTAGGCAGGAATCATTTTTTTTGTTTTGTGGAAGTACAGAAGCAGCTAAAAATAAATAAAAACATGCAAACACAATGAGAGAATTATAATAAACAGGATTTTGAACGTGATTTTGTTGATCAGATATTGGCAATTTTGCATGTCCAGGTAATCAAAATGTTATCATTTAAAGCAGTTACTTTTGGCAAATATTGATTTTACAATATGTTGTGTAGTGTATGCTGATGTTTGAAATAATTTTACTGTAACTTCTATTGCTTAATCACTGACAAAAACTTGCCATTCCTCCTGATTAACAAAATCATCAAGTGACTGCTAATAACGTCTACTAAGTTCTACTAACCTCTGACTCACGCTGGAATATATCACAGTGAATAACACTTACTCCACCATCCTGGTGCCTTGTTTGACGTGGAGCCTGCAAAAATAAAGGCCACCATCAGTAAACATAGTTAATCAAAATACTCATATAACATATTCACAATAGTGAATGATTAAAATAGGCCTAGTTAATTGCAGATTTCTTGTCTGCAACTATCTTTACATAGTATGGGAAAATGGAGTGGACCATTGCATTGCTTTCAGGAGAGTTAACAGCCATACTGACATCAATCGGATAAAACCCTTTCTACAATGGCCAAAAGTGAAATCATCCCTATATATGCCAGGAGCTTAAGCAGCTGCTCTTTAAGGATGCCTCTTATGATATGCTTGTCTTCAGTAGGCCATTTATAGCCTGACACCTTGGCATGCACTACCAAATGTACCATCTGAGATGGCATAGACTCATAGCACCTCAACAAGAGGGTGTTAAAAATAAAATCACACAATGTTGAATGACGTACAGTACAATGTAAACGTTGAATATGTGTAACTTTTCTATCGGTAGTAGGGGACATATTGAAATGAGTCATTAAATGAATTATTAAGATAACAAACAAATATATCAGATTACCAAATTTGGGTTGGACTGCAATTTCACTTTTAAACAATAATGAGGTGTTAAGGAGGAACTCTGTCATATTATCATCTAATAAAACGTTTCCACCACACTTACTACCTATTAGCTACAGAGTGAGTGGCATGGCAGCTTCCATGGTGCCACAGTGATTTATGTAGCCTGCATGTATTTTCAAGCAATAGACAATGTCAAACGTTTTCAGGAAACGAATGTTGTTGTTGCAATGAATCAATTAAAACGTGTCTACACACTGACACACTGTCAAAACAAGAAGCATCCCTACTGCAAATGAAAATCTGGCAGACAGGTTAGGTTTCAGAAATACACATCAGCAGGTCATATATCAAGAAGCTACTAAGATGCCACTGCTTAGTGTGTTGGACTTGTTCCTACAGTAATCTTCACCTTTGCATAATACGGTGTAATTTGCTTATCTTTCATAAATCTGGGAGTTATATGCAACTAATCAAATGACACAAAATGTCATATTCGCAGTGTTACATTGCATACAATACTACAGCCAGTATTCTAGAATTCATCCTCACTCGTTCACACTGTTCACATTAATGGAGGGCATAGTGTGATTTGCTGTTAATTCATGCCATAAATGCAGAAATTTAACACTTTCATTACTTTTCAAAGAGCACAGTAACACATTAATTTTTGGTACTTCTTTAAAAATACAAGCAAAAAACAATAATGTGTCATCTTTACATAATATAGTAATGCCTGTTTTCATCTTTACATATGAAGTTCACATACTTGTGGCTTAAACTGTCTGTCACCAGAAGGAAATGGAGCTAAGGCCTCCAGTTGTGGCACAAAACCAACCCCAAGCATCTGAGAACAGTTGTAAACATTTATGAGTACCACTGAAGTACACAAGCTGGGTGCAATGCAGACCATGTGTCTTCATGTCTGCATGATCGCACATGATTCCTTAATGCTGAAGGTATGATAAAGGTATACACGAATACATTTTCCACATGGGTATAGTTAATTTGGATGGGAGCCTTTTTTCCTGGCCTGAGAAAGATCCATCCAGATTACAGGTAATCCCATGCAAGAGACGCAGTGTGTATTGGGAATAAAAAAAAGATTCCGCCAATTGAAAGTGTGTGAAGAACAAAATAAAATCCACTACAGCAAAATCCCAGTGATTCCAGAGCTGTTGTCGGTAAAACCTGTCAGGGAATGGCTGGATTGCCCTCCACTACTGAGAAGCAACAGCAAGCAACGTAACTGACTCAAGACTGTCACAGACGCCTGAGATGCTGCTGGGGTTTTTAAATGACATTGCGTGATGGCTCAGCGAAACTCTCTATTTCTCTTTATGGAATTGGCTCTTGCTCAGACCAATGGATTGACGAGTTACCGAAACTTGACCCCTGAATACCCCTCCCTGTCCCCTTCATATAAATAACCTACCCTTTAACATTGTTAGTCTTGTTTTATAACATATTTATCAAGTGGCTATTATGGCACACACAGAGAAGCATCTGAATGCAACCCTTCACTGGATTTGATCAGCATCAACAGGAAAAGACAAATCTACAAAGTGCAAAAGGGCGTTTCAAGCAGAATGAGTAGAGAGAGCACAGAAAAGCCATTACCTATTGAGAGCCAGCGTAGAGCTTTTTTAGTTTGTTTGTTTTTAAGGTGGACGAAGAGCATCTCACAACAATAGTCTGTCAAACAGGAAAGAAGAATTTATTAACAGGTGCAATACTTATCATGCATGGTTTACAGCTAAACCAAAAAAAATATTTTAAGGATAGAAGGTACACTTACCAAGATCAGGATGAATAGTGGAGATTGTGATTGATACATCGCACAAAAAGTTTTTCCTCAAGTACTTTATTTTAGAAAATAATGTGTCATACATTTTGTTTTGGTGAAAGTAAGAGACAAAAGCAGGCAAATTATAGACTGTGATTTAAAAGATCAACTACAACTAAAAACCCAGTACAGAATACCACAGGCCAAAACTCTACAGCAAACTAAAACTACGGGTTTGACAGACCCAGAGTTAAGGCATTAAGCAGTGTTTGAGATTAACAAATTGATTTTTATCATTGCGATATCTCAGCATCACGATGGACCTATTAAGCCTCAGACTCAAACATCTTCTTTCTGCCTCCCATGCCGGCCTTGTCCTCAATGTTCTTACGCCAGTCACCAACGTCTGCAGGCTGAGAAGATTTTATAAATTGTTGTTTTAGTATGTAACCCGAAATCTACAAATCTACAAATATATTATATTTGTAACCAAATATTATATTTTGTCTCTGCTGACCACCTCTGGTAACCAAATATTATATTTGGTTACCACCCCAGATTGACCACTTACCTCCTCCTTGACCTCCTTTTTGACCTGCTTCAAGTTGGCTCTCAGATCCAGGTTCACTTTGTGCTTGGAACCCAGCAGAGCCTGAAGCATGGCATCAGCGGACATGCGCACCTTCTTCAAAGGTGGCTTTTTGAACTTTCCTTTTAGGTCCACAATTTTGATGTTTAAGTCCTTAACCTGAAGTTCAGAGGGTAGAGAAAATGATCAAATGATGGATAAAAGTGAGGACATATAGAAATCTGTAGAATTGTGTTGATGCTGCATGCTAACTCATGGGTCATTGAAAGATTGGGATTCATTTGGCACACCTCATTGATAACTCGATTTGCAGTGTGCTCTAATATGTATCTCTCCTCGTCAATCGTGTCTATCTTTTCATGCAGCTCTCGGCACAGTTCCTGAGAGGAGAAAACAAAGGAAGACAGAAAATTAAGCATTTCTTTTTGCCAGAGCACATTAACCATAAACAAGAGGCACCAGAAGCAATGTTTTCATCTTCGGGGTCCATTTCCAATAAAAAATGTTTTTAGAAAAGAGTCAAAACACATTGATGCACACGTGCATAGATACCTGCAGTTCATCTTTGCTGTGTGGCAGAACAAGGGGTGGGCAGCTCTCCTCCATGTAGCGTTCCCTCTCCTCCTTTTTCTTAACATCTTCCGCTTCTAGGAGTTCTTTTGCAACCACGAGCATCATGCTCTGAAATACAGTTGGTAGATTGCTGATTCATACTGTAACGACCTATATTGCATTTTAAGTTCAAGTTCTAGTCGAGATTGAAGACATACCTTCAGGTTGTGTTTCCGACTCATAGACATTCTTTTACTGCAAAGATAAATAGAAAAACATGATCTCTCATTTTTCCCCCAAACAAACAAACAAACAAACAAACAAACAGGATTATTGCTTGTAATGCGCAACAATGATACAAGGAAAAAATTGTTGCACAAGTTAAGGCCCTCGTTTTTGTCGCTTTAGTCCATAGGTTCTCAAAGTGCGGCCCGCGGAAAAAAATTTGGTGGCCCACGATAACATCTGATAATATCTGTAAAAGTGTTCAAACTGTACATTGCTTTGAAAGAATGAATCTCTGTCTAGTTGTGTCTAACGGCATTTATCCATTTATTTATTGCGGTAACTGTAAACTGTTGAGAGTCAACATGGTCATTAAAAAGTTTTTTTTTTCTTTTTTTCTTCAGTTTCCCACCACCACTCCCACCACCCCTTGCTGGTCCTCAGTTCAACATTTGGTCCCTAAATTGGCCATCATAACTTTGAGAACCCCTGCCGATTTTACAGCTTTAGTCACTATAACCTACCAAACGTCCCAAAGCAGAAACACTTTTGTCATGTTGCGAAAATATCTTCCAAATACTAACAGAACAGACAATTGCCGTGTTCGGAATTGCGTACTAGATAGTATTGGTATACTGATCCTGGCGTGAAGTAGTACGTCGTATGCAGTAGGGCTATGTAGAAAATATGATTTTACCAGCATGCAAAAGTTTCTCGCATGTTATACTGATGGCATACTGATGGCTGCCAAATCCGCAGTTTTCAAGAGGAGCTCACAACTTGGATACTTCAATCCCATAATTCAACTCATTCTCACAATTCCTGCGATCTTTCCCCTCACGTTTTTTTCTACAGATCAATGGCAGACAGTAGTGGTGGTTTTTCTGCAACTTGAGTGGCTGTAAACTATTTGAGGCATAATTGACACAGTAACCGTTTTAACGGTATTAATAAACCTGGAGAAACATACTAAGTCCCGCCTCCCATTCATTTCAATGTGGAATGCTAGGCTAGTGAATTCATCCAAAATTGAACAAAATTTTCAGTTGTCAAGATGGCGTTTCATGGAGCTCACTTCCGACTCCATTTCATTAGGCCAATGAGGGCCCATGTTACTAATGGAGATGAGCTACAGATGGCAATTCTGGGCACGCTAGCCGCCTGAGCTGAAACGTTTCGTGCACAGGGAGCTCGGATATGATGTAATTTCTGGAAAATGCCGACGAGGAAGTGCAATGCTAATTGGCTAAGTTAATCAGCCAAATCCTGACCCCCTGTAGCAAAATGTGCATATCTCTTGGACATATGACTGCTTTACTGTAGTTGTGCTTTGTTCATTTCTAAGAGAAATAAGCATCTTGGTTAGCATTTGAGTAACTGAGCATGGCTTTACATTCAAATGACTGCCCAAAGAAGCTAGCTTGATTGCTAACCATTCACTTTAATTGAGGGAAGCGACCTAGCGAGTGAAGCAAGCTTCTAACTTGAGCTTAAAGGTGATAGGTCTTTGTTGGTCACATGGTTGTGTAGTATATTACAAGAAAATTATTATTTTTGGCTTACATTGTATACTATCGTGGTGTAGCATTCAGTACACAGTATATACATGAATCCGTCGAAACTACCGGAAGTAAGCAGGCGCCATTGTTGAGCTGTTAGATCGCCAATCTGTCCATAGGGATAACGTTATAGCACACCATAAAATGCCGTGATTTACGAGATTCACTACTACGTGTATAATGTCAGAGTATTCCATGGTCTTTGCTGTTAGCTGTAATTGACTGTGCATTATCAAAAAGGCTTGTCTACAGTTCAACAATGGCATCGCCACAAGATGGCAGCCTACACAAAACGCTCGTCGGATATGTCTATACTGTAGCCTACTGAAGCAGTATGCAGCATGGTATGCAGTATATAGCATGTAGTATGAAAGTTTGAAAGCAGCTACTCTCTCCACCTACAAGAAATTCTTGAGGACCAAGCTCTTTCGAGAGTAGCTCTTGCTATAAAACCTCTAACTACCCGGAATGCACTGAATATGCACTCATAATATCAAAGTCTTGAACTCCTTTCCTCTTATCAAATAGCACTCTTTTTAAGGTTTTTTACTTTTGTTTGGTAGCTTTTGTTGTAACTTGAATGTTTATCCTTTTTTTGTGGGCTAAGCCACTTTGGATAAAAGTGTCTGCTAAATGCATTAATATTAAAGTTAAGGTATATTATTCAATTTATAAGAGTTTATGGCAAAAGTCTTGCAGTGTTATTAACATGCTGTGACATTATGAGTCTGTATTGTACAGATTTATTAAGCTCAGAGATATTCAAGTTCATTGAACTTGGCTAGCTTCAATCTGTGAATCTGCTTCAATGGCTAGCTTCAATCTGTCATTCATTCTTAAACCAATTTTCCTGCCAACATAGTTGCATTAATCAAATCAATGTTACAATAATCATAGATTTACACATATCCATTTAATAATGTTTATGGTAACAATATAGTAAAAAAAATGCAACTCCCAGATAGGCCTACTGGCAAGATAGACACTTTAACCACGTGAACGTGGACTACCAAAAAAGTAACTTCAAATAATGATAATAATAATAATAATAATAATAATAATAATAATAAAGAAATATGCATACTCACTCGCCCATTTTGCCTGATTTGGTTCTTCACTCTGAAATAATAAAGATGGTTAGTTTTCAATGGCAAGTTAACTTAAAGCTCTCTGAATGGTTTAATAAACTTAACTTGAGCACAAAGCTTGAACAGACAGCAAACATTCTTTTTCAGTCTATGAAATAGTGGGGATAATCATAAAGCACTATGAACACATTCAAAAAGTTTTATTAAGTGCTCAAAATGCCTTAGAATGATTAACATAAGTTGACATGGCTACTCAGAAGTAGTCATAACTGCAGTTATAAAGTGCTATTTCCTTGCCAATAATTTACCAGCACAGTGGTTGGTAAAACACTTATGTTGGTCAGTTGTTGCACTGTTATAACAGCCATTTCAGTCCACTCTGAGCCACTCACATAGTCTTTGCTACTATAACATAGAGAGAGATTCAGTGATTTTCAGCTCCATCATATGACTGCCTAATGTATTATTTTGCAAAGTTGTAGTCTACCTATAATTCTAAATTTGGCACTGTTGTTAAGCCTGTCGGAGGGAGGGCAAGATTAAGGAAGCCTTGATCGCTTTTTGAATGACACTCTCGTGACAGGCCTGTCTGTGGGGTCGCTGCAACTCGACACTCCTGGTGGGATCAACCTAGAGCTAGCACAGCCTTCTTGAACATCCTTGAGATGACCAAGACATCGTCGAAAGCCACGAAAATAACCTGCCTCTTCTCTTTTTTCTACAGTTACTGTCTGCACTTGTCGTCTTTTTATAGGTGGCATTAGAGAGGGATGCTGTTCTGCATGTCTTCCATGATGATAACAGAATTGTCAAGGGCCTATTATGAACTTCAGGTGACAGGAATTTTAAAAAGGATGGAAGAAGAGTTGACTGTGCTGAACAAAAACTCAACACAGAACACATGGAATACATAAGGAATTTACAAGATCGTATCACAAGAAATACCAAGACTAATGACTCCATTGCGCTAACAAAGAGGAATGAAGAAGCCGATATATTTGGAACACGCTGTGCATACACTCAGTCAGCTGCTCTGATTAAGGTCCCAGTAGATCTGGTTAATCCCTCCAAGACTTCGGTGCTTTGCCCATGTCGGTCAACCCAACAGCGTTAGTGTTCCCAAGACGCATAGTAGTTTCCATGAAAAGATGGTTACAGCAACAAACTCCACGGATTAGGCTTGCCAATAGCATGGTGCCGACAGGAAGGCAAACAGTTGAGGGTCTGTTCCAGGCTACTACTTGTCGGGGTGTAGCATTTCAGTGTCACATCATCAGTTCATAGATCATTCCGGTCGCAAGAGGTCACAGTTCACCAAAACAAATCGACACTATCCACCTTTCTTTCTTTTTAAAAATGAAAACTTTTGCTAACCTGTCAAACCTTTTTCAGATTCACTAAAGTAAACAATTTCTCAAAAGAAACCAAATGTTTCACGTGATAAATTCTACTTATAACTAGCCTAATCATAGTAAGGGAAGGCCTAGAAGAGCAGCTGTCATATAAAATAAATTTACGAGCTTTCACACCATACCTGATTTCCTCCCTTCAAATTCAAATTTACAGGATTTTGTAGGACATGTTAATTGAAATATACAGCTAACCAACAGTTCAAAAGCAAATTGCTTAAAATTTGGAAGGCTGTAGGCTATGTCAAAACCTGGCAGAAGGCATTACAATGAAACATTCCAAATCGACGTCTAGCTTTCAACAGATCTACCTTCTGGTCTTCTCTGATTTACTATGAAAATGATATACATCAAACCATCTTAACATTTGCTCAATCATCCACAGCTCCATAGAAAGATGAAAACCGATCTTACCTCAGAGAAGAACGGGGTGGTCTGTCGGAGGATGGAACAAACAAGTGAAGGCAGGCAGTTGAAGTGTTAAGAAGGTATATATTGGATTCTCTGATCACTGTAAATCCTGCCTTTCTCTTTATGGTAATGGATTACCCCCCAAACCAATGGGCTGGCAAGGTCATGAAATACAGTCCTGTCCCTCCTTGCCCACCTCTTTTATAAAAATAACCACGTCCTTCAAGATTGTTATCCTTACTTTGTTATCTTTTATTTGGAAGCTGCCATCACTCTCTGCTAAACAAAGAACACGTAAAGTCATCTTATGTTCATTGACCAATGAGAGGCTGATTCACATACACAACAGTCACTTAGCTTTAGATATAGCTTTGTATTTCACAAAAGTATTTTTGGGGCATTTCATTTGATTTATGGCACTCATATAATTCTTGCTTACTACATCTTTTCATCAACACAAAAATGGCCTGACCTCAAATGAAGCCAAGTTCCTTAGTTGTTCCAAATGGTCCAAATGCCAGGAATGCAGCATATCTGGAAAATAATTACAACTATGAGGTGAGGGGAAATTAATATATTAATATATTTCCTTAGATATCAACGTGTCAGAGAAACATATTTTCAGAGACAGTGAGCAAACAATGTACAAAACTATAAATAATGTACAAATGAGCAGCATGTCATCAATCAAGTTTTACAGTCAATGTTTTTATGGACACTCAAGTATGTAAATCCTGGGATAGAATTCAAAACAATACCTTGACTTACTTGACACCCAGACAAGTGTCCATCTCACTCTGTCGGACATGTTGCCAAGGGAAAGGTCAAAGTTCCTCAGAGGGAGAGTTAAGGAGGGAGAGAGAGAGAGTGTGTGTGTGTTGGGGAACCCTGGAAACAGATGGGAACTATCCCCTTCTTTCATTCGAGGGGTTGGCGGGGGTGGGAGCTCACAGACAAAATTTTTGAGGAGAGGTTGAACAAAGGTCAGGGACTCAGTCTTAGAATGTCAGTCATGTCAAGTATCTCATTCATACCAGTCCTTTTTGTATTTTAAGACATGTGGTTACATCCAATTAGTACAGATAGTAATACTTTTTTAGGCAACACGCTTGAATTATAATATATTCTCCATTCTAATCATTTTCTATGGGTGTGTGTGTGTGTGTGTGTGTGTGTGTGTGTGTGTGTGTGTGTGTGTGTGTGTGTGTGAGAGAGAGAGATTTGTAACATCATTTCAGATAACTGTGATGAAAAGCGTTTTCAATTAGAGCGCTAAAAACACATTCAATAAAATAACAACCTATGATAAGTCACATATTAAAAATCACTCACTAACTTAATAGCCACCAATTAAATTATTTAAATATTTTTTGTAGACATAAAAATAGAGAAAGGTTGTTTTTTTTTTATTTCAAAGCTATTTATTCAGTTCATTAGAAATGTAAATGAAATGTCATTCATTGTTCAGGCTTTGCTTATAAAAGAAGAGTTATTCTGACTGGTTTCACAAAAAAGAAGGGCCATACCCAGGACATATAACAGATTGAAAGGAACAGTATGTGACTGATGGTAATCAATGACTGACAAGATATTCATCTCAAGAAATTATTTAGGTTTAAGCCTAAAGTCTCTTTCGGAAATATGTGGATTGCAGTGTGTCTTTTTTAAGATCTACATAAAATCTATTTGAATACAAGCTGTCCGGAAGAATTTATGCCTCGCCTGAGGCTCCCTCAAACATCTTCTTCCTGCCATCCATGCCAGCTTTATCCTCAATGTTCTTACGCCAGTCACCAACATCACGTAACTCCTTCTCCTGCAAGGACATTGACTTCATTAGAAAAACACTACACCTCTGGCAAGTGAAAGAACACAGACATGCAAGCCAAACTACAGAGAGAGAGAGAGGGGGGGGGGGGGTGGAAGACTGCAACTGGATGTCAACTGAATTCTACAGACTCACCTCCTCCTTGACCTCCTTCTTGACCTGCTTCAGGTTGGCTCTCAGATCCAAGTTCACTTTGTGCTTGGAGCCCAGCAGAGCCTGAAGCATCTGATCAGCAGACATGCGCACTTTCCTCAAGACTGGTTTCTTGAATTTTCCCTTCAAATCCTGCACCTTGATCTTGAGGTCTTCAATCTGGAGAGAGAACACAAATAAGAAACAGTATTGATGTCCACACATTCAATGCACAACAAAGCAAAACTAGAAAAGCGCTCAGAGAGCGCAGACCTCTGCCAAGACAATGTGGTCACAGATGGTCTGGATGACCGACCACCACCAAAATCAAATCAGTTCTTACTCATCCCAATACACACGTTGTCCAAAAATTTCATCCAAATCCATGCAGCACTTCTCGAGTTATGTTGTACACAGACAGACAGACAGACGGACGGACACACACAGAGACACAGACACACTCACACACACACACACACACACACACACACACACACACACACACACACACACACAACATAACCTCCTTGGCGGAGGTAAAAAAGGGTTAACTGGTATTATATGAACATGTTTAAAGTTGACAGTTATGGAAACTTACATCTCTACCACCTTTGTTAACTTTAGTTTCAAGGTCATATCTCTCCTCATCAATGGCATCAATTTTATGGTGCAGCTCTCTGCAAAGTTCCTAGAAAAACAAAGGATTAATTCTACACCACATTCAGTGCAACAGTATTTACCTAAAGTGCTTTACAAATAGTAGTACAACAACAACTACTACTACTACTACTATTACTACTATTACTACTACTACAACTACTACCACTACCACTACTACTACTACTACTACTACTACTACTGCTAATAATAATAATAATAATAATAATACAGTTTGATAACATGACATTTAAATAGATTAAATTGAAAGTGATGGAAAATACAAAATATATTGTTTTGATAATAACATAAATAATCATTAAAATGAGGAATATAATTTCAAACCCAATACCAAAGTATACAATAAAGTTCAATCTCACTGAAATAATCTGAACATCTGAACTCTGATAAACAATTCTTAACACAGAAAGCTATATAATGATGACTGACAGACTTGCTTACAACCAAGCATCACTACCTGTAAGGCTTGTGTACCACTGGGGATGGACAGAGGGGAACAGTTTTCTGACATGTATCTCCTCTTGTCCTCCTCTCCTTTTATGACCTCAGCCTCCAGCAAACCTTTGGCAATTGAGAGCATCAAGCTCTAGGGGAAACACATGGCAACACAAGGCAAAATAATCACAGGGTGCATACCTATCAGATAGAGTCATACCTTAAGTTTAGAATCAACATGTAAACTTAGGCTGCCCTTAAGAAAATGCCTCTGGCAAACATTGCCGCAATTAGGAGCAACATTACTGTAATTTTGCGGCAAACTAATTTGCATGATATGCACAGTATGGAAGAAATGCTTGCAGCAAAGACCTGACAAAGTTGTGGAGTTCATTAGATGTTCATTGGAAGTTTGCCATTACCGACAATTTGTTTTGGCAAATCAATGGCAATTTGCAATTGTTGACAGATCATTGCCGCAACTGACTTAGCAAACTTGTGGCAAGCTGTTCTTGTAAACAACACTGTTTGCGTAATTTATTTATTTATTTTATTTTTTTTGGTAAGGGTAAATTTGAATCATTCTACAATGATTAATGATAACACAAGATGAAGACAATATGTAGATTTGTACCTTTAGGTGGTATTTGCGACTCGATGACATCTTTTTTCTAATGTGTGGCAAGAAAATAAAAGTTTTTTAAAATTTAAACATTCTATTCAATGCAATGCACACAAACATTCAAACATATGTTGTAAGTTCTCATAACTACTGTACATCAACACAAACAAACAGGGAACATTTATATAATAATTCATTATTATTATGAAAAAAAAACTAAAACAAATATTGAGAAATAGAATAATTGTAAAAAAATTATTTAAATGAAAGACTACAGGATATGTGGAAGGAAAGAAAGAAAGGATGAAAGAAAGAAAGAAAGAAAGAAAGAAAGAAAGAAAGAAAGAAAGAAAGAAAGAAAGAGAAACTTACTCCGACATCTTGGCGGAGTATTATTCACGCCCTGTGAGTAAGTAAAGTAAGCATTATTCAATAAGAATAGAATTTTCCCCACTTATTATACACTATTGCAATTAACCCAAGACCAGGGAAGCTGAATATCAAGTACACATTACTTGGAGACTGTGATGATTAGTTCCTACTCAAATACACAGATTGTTGCACAGGATAGCAATAACATTTGAAAAACAATATTGTGCTGACCGAACAAAATCCACTTCACACTTTCAAAGCAGTTACGAATACGGAAACACTTTGTAAGGTATGTCCCCGCAGAGTGTTCGTAATTCCAGGTCCAGGAGGAAATATTATCCAAACACAAGATTAGCCATTTGGGCTTAAGTGGATGGATAGCTATATTTGGAGGAGTCCATTTAGTCCAGCTGTTGTGCTCAGGGTGGCACTGTTATGGTAAGCTTGGCCCTGAACCATTATCAAAAACCTGATACCTTCAGTGTTAGGGCTTATACGGGCCTCTGGAAAAAATCTCTGAGATGTCAGAGACATGAGACCATGCTGGTGCAAAAATGGATGTACAGATTTAGTACAATTTATAAGGTAAACATTTTGATAGTATGCACTTGGCAGCATATCTGAATGAATGCATGACAAAATTAAATGCACAAATAAACAGGTGACCATACTGTACATGTGCCATGACTCAAATTTAGGATTTTTTTTTTTTTACATTTGCTTAATCATTGGTCTTTGTATTAACCTATGGGCATCAGTAATTTACAATTGAAAATTGAACCATGGTTATTCTTTTTGTTTTTGCATATTCTTTTTGCATATTTGGCAGTTATAACAATAAGCACATTTCAAGCTCAATGTAAACACAAACACAACATTAACTCAAAACCACTGTAAAGTTCATTTTAAGTGCAGATATTCCCTCAAAGGGTTGCAGCATTTCAATCTGGAAGAACAATTCCAGCACAACTCCTCCAAGCATGACAAAAGTGTTAGCTGATATCAGTGGTGCAATCTACAATGATCTCATTTCTCCCCTAACAAATGCCTTTGCATATTGCCCTCCACAAGTCAGAGCTCCAACTTTTTGAGTTTGCATAAAATCACGCAATATTAGCAATATGACGGAAAAAAAATGTGATGCTGCTGCAGAATTTTCTTAGCCTGGCAGGCCATCCTATATCATTGAAATGTATAGTCTGGCATCGAGGCATAGACTCAATCGTGGGCTGAAAAAGGCTGTTATCTTTCAAACTACTTACTTCTGGACGCAAAAGGATAGCCTATGGCCAATCGGAGGACCGAACAAGATCTAAACACCGAATCAAAAGACAGTTGTGTTCGGCGAAGCCCACCATAAGCACATAGAACGTTATGATTAGATGTCGCCAAAGGCGTCATCCAATGAAATTCCCTATGGCTTGCTGCTAGACGTACAGACTGAGCAAATTTATTTGCCGCCGCTAGTACGTCTAGATTTCTAGGCTATAATTTTCTGTTATTTCGCATAATTGTACATACAAAACATACACACAAAAAAAAATTTGATTGCAAAAATCACCAAAAAATCACAAAATCCTGGAAGGCCTGACAAGTATCCAACCAACAACCAATACAGATTCATATACAGTATATCAAGACTTCCCCAGTACTCCACGTGCCAAAAGAGTCTTAATGATCAAGCGCAGTGTTGACAGCTAAATAAACACAGGCAGATCATTTTTCAGAATTCAACCAGTCTAAAAAGATTATATTTCATGTCACCAGTCTCCAGTTCAAACACCGAGCACTAAGCATTTACTTAAGAGTAAAGTGTAAACCGTCATCGTTTTGTCATCACTGTCCAACAAAATAAAAACAGTTCAGAGGGTTCCCGTTCAGAGGGTTTCTCTTAAGTATCTACCAGTTAAAATAAAAAAAAGCTTTACCATAAAATCACAACAAAACCTTTACTTCAATCAACCCATTTTCTCTCACTCCAGATGAACAGGACATGATCCTGTTTGCCAAGTATAACTTCCATGTTGATATACCCCAGTGACAACAGCTTTGATCAGATCATCAGACCTTAATGCAGCATTGACTCATGAATGGTACCCAAAGCCGATAAAGACCAAAGCATTTTGAACAGTCAAGGTGTTAATCCCGCTAGCCAACAAAGGCTTTGACAAAGGTCACAACAGCACATCTCTC
Organism: Sardinella longiceps; assembly: GCA_027497455.2. Lineage (NCBI taxonomy): Eukaryota > Metazoa > Chordata > Actinopteri > Clupeiformes > Clupeidae > Sardinella > Sardinella longiceps. The sequence continues at coordinate 33,556,196 of JAODXP020000017.1, read as the reverse complement.
ACCTTTGCGTGAAGAGGAGGAGGAGGAGAGGAAAATGGACAGATAGGGTGGAGAAGGAGAAGAAGAAGAGGAGCCACGGTCAGACCTGATAATCAGATGGTATATATTGCATTTCCCAATGGCCGAGTAAATCCCATCTTTCTCTTTATGGTAGCAGACTCATTCGCAGACCAATTGGCTAACAAGCACCTGAAACTCTATATCAAACCTCCAACTCCTCCCTTCTTCCAACAACATAAATAACCCTTCCTTCAGGACGTTGATGCCCATTATCTTGCTCCTTCAGACAACACCCCTTATTTAGCCAGAGTCGGACCATCCATCCTCGAAATGAACCAGGAGGGGGAGACCACTCCAATGCCTTGTTCTTTCTTACACTAAGGAATGGTGGGGGGTGGTGTGTGTGTGTGTGTGGGGGGGGGGGGGGGGGGTTGTTGAGGAGGTCAGGTGGTGAGAGGCTTTGGGGTTAGGTTCAGCTGTGGTGAGTGGTGTCTTAAGACAGGAGGAGAGGCCGTGGAGGGGACACCAGGGGGGGCTGACAAAAGTGCTTTAAGGAGAGCTGGAGACCCAGAGGGTGCATGAGTGTTGGGCCAGACTCGGCAAAGCCCCTGTTCCCCCATCAGCAGCCGGCTACCCCTTGTGTGATCGTGCGCTGGCAGAGTGACAGATTTATCCTGGCAAAGGGAAAGAATCTGTCCACAGCAGAAAGGAGAGATGACTAATGGGATGGCGCTAAAAGAACAGAGGAGAAGGAGAAAAGCGAAGGAGAAAAAGAGGCCTTTGTGGTTACAGATACAAAAAAATCCCCAGCTTATCCCAAAACCATATGGTAATTTTCACATGCAGCTGATGCAGTGTCATAGACAGGCTCCTCTTTTTTTCCACTGTTGGTCAGCTTGTACTTCATCAGTTGTGAGAAGCAGAGGGAAGATTGAGTTACGCCTTAAGAGATCTCTGAGGAAACCACACGCTCAACGGGGTGCACCAACTGCACCTCTAAAGCATGAAGGGGAGACACCATCGAGGAGTATGAATAGAACAGTACCACTCCAAACCAGTTAGTCTCCGAGTGAGGGGAAAGGTAGAAAAATGTGCAGAGATCTGTGTGTTGACAGACAGAGCCCGACAGAGGCACTTAGGGTCTAGACTGGCTAAAGACATTTGCACAGTAAGACTGTGCTGGAAATCTCTATACTTAATGCACTGGCATGAGGGCCCACTGAATTATACAAAAGACCACACAAAGAATAAATGCTTGAAAGAAAGATGGTTTGATCAACTATACACAAATGTCCGTTGGAAAGCACAGGATAGGTGTTGCCTGAACATGAATGTTTGCACGCATTTTCCTGGACAGGCTAGAGGGGAGGAAACGTTAAAATCACCAGACATATAACAACTAAATGTGCACAACCGAAATCTAACATAGCAAATGAAAACATGGATAAAGCGCAGTAAAAACATAAGACTTTTTCCAATAAAAATCTCAACTTGATACCTTCAGTTTATATTTGCTATGCATGGCTAGTATCAAAACTAAAAAGGAGAAAGCAAAAAATACTCACCGGAAAGATGGAAATTAAATACGTACTCAGGGACAAGCTGGTTTCAACTTGGTCTTTAATATCTACATAGAAATGCATATGACTAAAAACATGATACAGAAAATACATTATCACATATTCTGGTTTCAAATTCATTGAGAACATTCTAGGCCAATAAAGTTCACCTGAGAGATCAAGTTGTTAGACCTAAAAGTTAGAGAGCATATCACCCTTTCAAGGAAGAAGGAGAAAACAATATTCCAAAAAAAATATATATAACAACTTAAGACCACAATCTAACCAGGCATAATGGCAGTCAAAGCCTAAGGTGACTGCTGTAAAATTTTGGTGGCAAGTTAACCTGATTCAAAGCCTGACCTTTCTGTAATGCCCAGAACAAGAGTTCACTGGAGTGCTCCCACTGACGTACATGTTTACAGAGAAATGTAGGTTATTAGCATAGATTGACACACATTATCACCATCACATACAAAAATATACTGCCACTGCTCACAGTATGATCACTGGAAAAAAAAATCCAAAACACATTTACAATGACGAGCAAGTACTAATATCAAACTGCATTTTGCCATATGCCACGAAAGGTACATATGCCACACAGCACATCAATAGCACTTATAGATAATAGTGTGCCATCAAATAACCTCATTATTACCGCTTGACCACTGCAAAGTGTGTCAGGGTACTGTAGTTGCACTGACTCAAGAAAACTTCAAGCAAAGGCACCAAACTTTGAGCCTCCATGTCCATTACACGGGTCACTGAGTAACAAAATAGAACACCACTGCTGACAAGCAAGAGCAATACCATTACTATTAAAGTGTCCAGTGAATAACAATATGACTGTTGGGAGAACAATATTGCAATCACTAATGGTGTTTAGTACAGCTATTAGAGTAATATTATTCTACAGCACCTAAAACAAAACAAGGAACCTTATATGGCCTATCTTGCTGTATGTGACCAAATCTGTCCTACCAATGAACCAAACATCAACCATCTGTGTGCAAGTACCTTGTAAGTAGTGCAATGAATAACCGTGCCTAACAGTAGAACACTGCATCACAATTAGACGTATTAAAACTAATACTGGCACTCAGTAAAAAGATATCACTTTTTTTGGCCACTTTCAGGTTTCACCACATACACAACAGCTCACATTTTCAACAGGGCCTAAGTAAAAAAAAAAAAACAGAAAAAATAAATTCAAATGGTCACGGTTCCGAGAAAGTTCTGTTTAAATGACAAAAAGTACCTCATAGAGGACAACTCGTCACCACAACACATGATATAGTCCATTCTGATCCCATAGACCGGTGGCTGTGTGACTTTCCGGGTTGCTGAGGAATGTTGTGTTAACTCCTGGCCTGGGATCTGTGGTCAGATCAATTCCACCACAAGTCAGCTGGATGCTGGCATCATATGGCAACCACTGGGGGTGACATCACTTGAACCCCTGAGATCCTCCATCACTTTCCTGACCCAATATCCCCATCACTTATGCCCACCCCTATATCCCACCCAATCACATCCCATCCCATCCCAATTTTTCAAAACACAATGTCCAGACATTGATAACAGTTCCGATACAAGAGGATGATGATGTACTTCATGTATGTTTTAGCAGCTGTACAGAGAACTATTTTTTCCAATCTAAAGAAAAACAGAGCAGTTCAGCATCCTGTGTTGAGAGTAACTTCAGCCAAAATTCACAAGCTCTGCACCACCACTACTGAGTAAGAGAGGGAGAGAGAGGGGTGTGTGTGTGAAATAATGATATTGACTAAATTAAAAAAAAAAAACAAAAAAAAAGCTGCCATTCCAAAATTCTCCACGGACCATTTCATCTGAATAAAAAGCAACATCTTCAGTGGAAATAATGAAAATAAATATGCTGGCTGCTCCTAGCCTGTGCCTAGAGTGGGTTGGAGTGGTCAGGTCCAGGCAACCTTGCGAGAGATGGCTTGTTTGAAGCACTCGGGTTCCATATTGCCCCCTGGTCGGAGGGCTCTCTCCAAGCTCACCAGCACGTTCTGGTGGCACTCCCTGATGTTGAGAGGGTGCTTGGCTCTCAACAGCTCGTAGGCAGCGATGAGCCGCATGTTCTGCCGCACCATCAGGTACTGGATGATACAGGTGGGTGCCAGGGAGAAGCCGTCGCGGCAGTGCACCAACACACGCTTGCGCTTCTCTGTGGAGGCGTCGATGCACTCGTTGATGTCCTCGAAGCAGCGTGGTTTGAGCGCGGGGCTCTCCGGCACCGTCTCAGGCAGCTCGCCAATGTCCACCTTGAGTCGCGACCAGCTGTGCTTGGTGCCACGTGAGCACGTGCACGGGATGAGGCTAAGGCTAGCCTCGCCAGGCAGGTTGCTCATGTCGATGATGCTGTCGATGTTGTTGCGGCAAAGCGTTCGCCCACTGTACGCAGCATTCAGGTTGCCCACGTAGATGTAGTCCGTCACCTTGGAGATGACCGGCTCAGAGTACTGGAAGTGCTCGGGACCGCCGCTGCCACCTAGCTTGGCCTCGGGCGTGTCGGGCGCCTTGCCAATGGAGCCGCTGGCAGCTGCGACACCACGGCGACTGTAGTTGCGAAGCTTCTTGGAGCCGGAGCGTGACGGCGGGTTGGAGTCGGATTCAGAGCTGCTGTTCCAAGGTGGGGAGAAGAGCGAGAAGCGGCTGGATGACTTGCTCTTAGTGAGGGGTTCCACCGGGCTGGACAGGCCTGAACTGGAGGTAGTGGTGGAACCTGAGGCGCAGAAGAGAGATGCCCGCTCAAGGGAGCCCGTGCTGCTAGCTGCACCTGCACTGTGGGCCTGCTCCATCTACCAATATACAAACGCAATAACAAACAATTAGAGGGCTGAAAATCCAAATTAACCAACTTTATTTAAAACAAAAGAGGAAAAAGATATGTAAATAAGTTAAAAGTGCCGCATCATCTACACAAGTGTCTCATACTTTAAAAAACAACAACTATCCACCCAGTATATCTCTTAAACATCAATGACATCAGATCCATAAACCAATAATTTAGACGTAAAGGGGAACATTCAAAACAGAATTACATGTGCATTCATGTTAAGTTTACGAGGGTTAAGTGGTGTCCCTCTATCATACTCTGAGGTCCTCAAGGACTTGGTTGCACCTTTTTGAGTAATTCCTACAAATCTGCCACATATGCAGACTTTGTTAAAGGAAATTACCCACAATTCATAGTGATGTGATGTGAAACACTGGAGAAGCATAGAATCGTCAAAACAATTAACAGTTTCCAAGACATGGAAATGTCAGTGTGGTTACAATGTAATGTAAGTGAACTCAGGGCTTAGTTTGCAGGAAAAATATTCAAACTCAGCCTTTGAAAACTACAGTAATTTCACCAAACCTGAGAGGTGGAAACAATGAATGAATGAAATGAAATGAATTGACCATCATTGAGTGCTACCTGTGCTTTGAGGTTGTTCTTCCACTCCTGGGTCTCCAGGGCTTTGAAGCGGCCATTGCTGTCGGAGGAGACGGACAGGCAGAGGGGTCTGTGGGCCCGAGGGGGCAGCTGAGGGGTCAGAGCCACAGGGAGAGGCCTGGGGTCCGGGTGCTCGTTTCTACTCATGATCAGGTCTGGGCAGGAGCCTGGAAGGCACAATGTCACAAAGAAATTGTGGACTACACCACAGACAGTATAAGTTTACAGATATCTACTTCTAGCTTTACGTATCGTTTACAGATATGAACCTCTAGTTTTACCTATTGTCGTATTATCTTGACGTGTGTACTATATGATTTCTGGACAGTGAGCACAGATGGACTGATAATCACATCAGATTGGCAGAAAGGGCTGTTTAATGATAATCATTGCCCCCACCCTCATGAAAAAAAAACATTAAATAAGGGTCATCAAAAAAGGTGGGGGTGGGGGGGTCAAATAGACAACAATTTGATTATTAATTTTTTGGGAAAAATAAATAAATAAGTAAGTAAGAAAGAAAGAAAGAAAGAAAGAGACATAGACCCCCCACCTATCAGCGTAACTGTGTATCAAACAACCCCCTTCCTCATCCTAGACCCCATACAAGCTAGTCTGCAGCACCGGCAGTAAGCCCCTCCCAGTGGCTCACTCCACGAGGACACTCACTAATGGTCCTGGAGTGTCTTTAGCAGCGGCACGATTCGAGCATTAATGCTCCCACTTCCATCACTCTACTCTCTCCTGTGCATCAATCCTGTGTGTTCGCTCCCTCACTCACTCGCTTGCTGACTGGCTGGCAGATAAATGGCTCAGCGTGCATAGCTGTGTGGCTGACATTGGGCATACTTCTCCTCAGTGAAGCAGCCAGTGCATTATAGTGGCGGGGAGTCGTGAGGGATGAGTCGTGAGATCATTCTAAGCTGATTGTGCGACTCACAATCAATGCTTCCACCATGTCCAACTATACTTTTTAAATGGCTACCTGAAGGTCTACTTCCTCAAAAAAGAAATTATTATTTGTTTGAGTGTTGAAGGAATAGAAATAGTGAAGAATTTATATAATGATCATGAGAAATTTGAGATATACATAAAAAGACACAAGGCTGGGTAGAATATCACTGAAACAGGGCGCTAGCCTTGGTTTGTGGACAGAGAACGGTTTGCTTGCTGTGTGGCTAAACATTAACACATCGCTGGAACCCTGGGAAAAGAAAGGCTCAACATGATTAACAAAGGATAGAGAAAATGTCAATGTTTGTCTGTGTCACTAAATGTAATTAGTGAAGATAAGAGGGAACCTTGCTGGGCCCACAATAGACTACAGAAATCCCCCAAGGACTGGATCAGATGCTCATCAGACTATAAGTGCCCTTTGTCATTACCACAGAATTGGTGGATCGTCCGCAACTGCAATCAGATGCTTCTTTCCACTTATTTTCTGAGGAAATGACTGCCCATCAGGTAAGATAGGTAATGGGTAATTGCTGTACAGGAAGTAAGTCAGACTCTCTTACCTACAACACATTCTGAACGGGTGATGGGCTGGGAATGCAAACGATTGTGAGCTTTAAAAGAATTGAGACGTTTAACGATCATGCCTGGAAGAACAAAAAGGCAAATGAAAAGTGTTACATTTCAATACACGACTGTAAAGTTAGTAATAATGATCACATCCTGTTTTGTTTTGAGTAATGGATAAAATGCCCCCCTTTTCTACACAAGAATTTGAGATGAATTCTGTTCAGACACTTTCTATAGAAGCACATTCAGGTGTTGAAGAGCGACTATTATTTCATTTCACACATTTAACAACTCTACTGGCATACTGATACCTGTCTTGCCATTTTGTTTGGAGTTTATTTTCTTATCCAACAATCTATGTGCTATGAAGTCTTTGTTCCATTTTTCAGTGGTTTCCATCTTCTGCCCCCTGTTGGGAGACAAATCCAAGGATATAAATTAGTTGAGTAAGAGGCTTGAAAACCTTCAGCCTGTCCTTGGTACAACAATAATGCAACATAGAAGCGCAACTGAATACCTCCACATAGGCAAAGTAACTTAGATGCGGGGATCTAGCATCGGCTACACCCCCGCACTGTAACCATGTAAAGTAGCACGAACTGTGAGAATAGAACATTCCTTAGATCGATTCAAGCAAACGAGACAACTGCTGCACAACATGAGAAAATTATCTCACCATGATTGACAGGAATCGATATGGAGTGGTCTTGGCACGATTGGCTAGTTGAACGAGAAAAGGCGATTTGGAAGCAACGATTCATCGCTGTTGTTAAAGTGTTTTTTATCTCTCCAAGACGCGAATCACCACGGCGCAATGTATGCACCATTACATGTAGCTACTGGTTGCTGGCAAACTGGTGCAGTATCCAGCCTGATCATTGTCAGCGATGCAATCAAATAAATCACGGAGGCATACTGAGCGGAAAAGCAAAGAAACACACACAAAACGAATTCTCGTTTAATCAGTCAACAGAGACGACCATGGAAGAACTGACGGAATTTGGCCAAAACGAACCCCTCGCCATTCACTCCCTCTCTGCGGCTCACGGCTGAATGAGACTCACGTGGGCCCCGACCTCAGAGGAGCGACAAAGAAGTGTTTTGTGGGAAATGCAGTCAAACCGTTACCCTGTAGTTCCATCAAAAAATAATCCAACAAAAAACGCACAGTGCCTACACCCTGGCCAAATTTATATTTATTATAATGACAGGCGCTGGTAATGTACTTTGTCGAAAAATGGAAACGCCAGTGCGTAAACAAATTTCTCCACACTAAACATAAAAAATAAACTGCACCGATAATCTGATAAAAAGCAATATGTTCACGTTAACGTTAGTTAAGCAACAAAATTCTCACCTTTGAAAATGCGTTCCTTGGAGGTGTAAAAAGATTTGCAGGTATGCTTTCGAAGGGTAACGTCTTTTCAGCTGCAACTTGTTCTTCTCACATCAGCGTTGGCGGTGTTCACTTCTGCTGCATGTTCGCGTCGCTCCTTTAATTGAGCGTATCTTGCCAGGTATCCTGGAGACCATGGCTGAGTATGATGTCATATGGGTCTGTCAAGAAGCAGAGGTCATATCTGAACAGCTTCTACCATACTCCTAGTGCACTGTTGTTGCAGAGCTAAGTGCAATCGGTCGATTTTCAAAGTTGTATACTAACCTTTATTCAGTATTGCCATTCACTACATGAGTGAGCATACTGTGTTGTCATAACATAGTTCTTGGTCTCAATCTTTTTTTCTTTCTTTTTTTTTGGACCCAGTGATGTCTTGGTGCTGCAAAGCCATGGCCCCTGCATAGACCTATGTCTCTAGCACATGTCTCCTGACAGCCACCTTCTTCAATGAATGGGCCTTTTTAGATAACTTATGTCCTAAGACATTTTATAATGATAATAATTAAGTAGAAGTAGTAGTAGTAGTAGTAGTGTCCTTTGCCTAACCAAAGAAACACAGTACTACATTTTGTTTGTTTTTCTTTGTTTGTTTGTCACACATTTAAACATGCAATTCTGCCAAACTGTGCATCAAGAATATACACTCACTTTTATAATAAAAAATAATCAATGGACATAAATTGTGAAGTGGCTTGGAATATGTTTTCTGACTCTGAGTTGGCCGTCAAATGAGAAAATTAGTTGTCGCAGTTATGGAGAATGGAGATGCATTGTTTTCACTCCCATTTGAGGACAGGCATGCTGGGGATTGATGGAAATGTTCTTCATATAAGCCTCTTTTTGCAGGTTTTATAAATTGTCCATTTCTGAATATGCTGTGCATGAAGTATTCCACATTCGTTCACTGCTCTTCATGGAAATTGGGTCTTCCAGGAGTGAATTGCACTTGCCTCATGGCGCCGCGCACAGCACCAAGCAGCATCTGACCTGTACTACTACAGTGAGAAAGAGGGGTTCTTCCAGACAGCAACACTTACTTCTAAAATGTTGAAAAAAGTTAAGTGAGGGGTGGGATATACTGTATGTGGCGCTCAGCGACAGAAGCAAAGAAAGCAGAGACAGCCAGCCAGCCATAATCACTCTTCGACATGATTTATCAGTGACACTATTATAATACTGACTAGTGTTGAGGCAGTGGTCTGCCTGGATATTGTCATGGGCATGGCTATACTTATGACATAGGTTTACCATGAGAATTGACAAGGGGACCTCTCAGTCCAGAGACCCTTAAGGGAAAAAGGAAGTCATGTATTCTTCTTGCTTAACTCAAGACTGTAATTTTCCTCATTGTTGTCATGGAGTGATTACAAAAGGCAAAAAGTGATATAACACATCATCAGGCCTACAGATTTCCAGTCACCATTTAGTCAACTTTACCATGACTGCCAATTAATATCTGTAGGGGACACAGTATCTGTATCTTTAATGGTAGTGTTCACTTCTAGTAGCATTACTAGTACAGTAATAATGCTAGCATAAGTGTTGTGATTGCAGGTGGTAGTGGTTGCTCCTCCTGCGCATTTCACCTTAACGTGACCTAATGTCCACAGAACTCAGCTGATCCAATCCGTAGATGTCCCCTATGTTTTGCTTTTGCAGAAAAATAATACCGTCGGTTGGAAGAGTGACATAAGAAAACCTTGAATGGGGGAGAGGCACTTGAGCCGAGGAGATGAGCGTGAAGACGCAACCTCCCGGACGACAGAGTGCTTGTAATGCTCTCATTTGTATATCAAAGAGACACGGCGTGCTCCCCTGCCTCTTAGTGACACACACACACACACACACACACACACACACACACACACACACACACACACACACACACACACACACACACACACACACACACACAAGAATCCTCATCAGCATCCACCCTCCACGCTCACGGACCCCCATCCATCCAGACAGGCTTGTTGCTAAGACGATGTCTCCCTGGCACCTCTCTTTCCTTTCCCATTGTCTTACACCTGTCTAAGGCCCCTCTCTGGCCGACACTAAATGAATCTACAATTTTAATCGCCTATGTTCTCAATTATGCACCTAGACGGACACAGCTGGTGAACGAAGGTGAGGCTGGTTCGAGGCATCAGTTGTGCCCATGTATGGATGTTACTGTCCTGGTGCTGTGAGAGAAGGTACAAATAAGCAAATGTCTTTATAGACAGGGATAGACAGAGGGAAAGAGACAGGCTTTAAATGTCTGTTACACATAAAATGTAGTGGAGTGGAGGGTGAATGTGTAAGTAAAGAGAGAATTAATTAATTAGCTGTAACTATATTGTAATGAATGTATTGTAGATAAATGGCAGCAATATTGTGACATGTGTTCAACTATGCAGTATTTTGTTAGATGTTTGTTATGTGTGTGGTTAACTTTCTATGTGTGTGCATGTGTGTGTGTGTGTGTGTGCATGTATGTACTGTATGTGTGTGTGTGTGTGTGTGTGTGTGTGTGTGTGTGTGTGTGTGTGTGTGCACACGCATGTGTGTGTGTGTGTGTGTGTGTGTGTGTGTGTGTGTGTGTGTGTGCACCCTGTGAAGACCCAGCGTGAGGCAGTGGACAAGGACCTCCTGGCGAGAGGATCAGAGGTCCCTGTGCTCTGACTGAGCTGAGTCACAACCCAAAGGCTGCTCCCACTGTCCACAACATGTTACCATGGAGATACAGGTACATCCAACACAGCATCCACTTGGCCTTCAGCCATCTCTGGGAAGTTTACAGCATCAATGACAGTTAGTGCTACAGTATTAATCTAGAATAATCTCCTTAAAACAGTAAAAAGCTTCTTCCTTAAGACTCTACTATGGTCAATAATGATACCTAAAACATTTTTTTTTTTTTTTTTTACAAAATGTCGCTGATGCCAGTTTTGGTAGCAGGGTAAATTGATGCCAGTGGTCCTACACTACTGAATGGACCTGGTCATTGAAGGAATACTTTTTGTAGTCATTGGTAATTTGAAGTCACGGCACCCAATTATAAAAGGACCAACAAACCAGCTCCCCATACATTTACAACATCATGATGTAAGCATAAATGTACACAATGCTCATCGACTCACATTTTCTTGTGCTTTGTGAGGCGCCTCAGGCACTCGTTAAAGTGTGTTAATTAGGCTGATGCACGTGTGCTGCTGACACTGAATTATCTCATCTGAATCTTGACAGTTGTTGCTTTCACCCGTAGGGAGCCAGTTCTGATTACGAGAGCATGTGAAATGCTTACACCATGAACCGCTCTCGATATTCCCACATCTTACTCAGCTAATTTCTACCCCGAGAGGAAAAGAGAGTTTTTAATTGGGAGGGGAAAACATGGACTTCACTTCTAATCAGCAAAGCATCTCAATTGTGGGCCACTTTCACAATCCATTTTGATCCTATTCTCAAGACTTTTGTGGTGCGATTCATGGATGAAATTTATTCTTTCAGTGTATATTATCATGCAGAGATAACACAGCTTGCTCTGAAAAATGTGATATGCAATAACTATTTTTACAGATATGCAATAACTATTTAATTTTCAGATTATTAAAAGTCAGAGTTAATACACTATCATTTTAGAAAACTGATTTACTCTTAATATTTAAACAAACAGTAAGGGACATTTCCTGAGAGTTTCTTTGTTGGAGTTGAGTTCCTGTTGGTTTATGTGAATGTATGATGGCTCACTGATCAAACTGGGGTGATCTATCTGTCAGGTCTCTATTTGATCATTATTAAGTATGTTTTGGCTTGTCTTGCGTTCAGGTCAGAAGGTTTTGCCAGTGAAAGGAATCTTGATGGTGTGTTTCAGTGCCAGAGTGGCATCCACCTGTTCGGCATGTAAGAGGGTGTGCCACTGTGCCATGGGTCTGCGTGGGTTGGATAGCATGTCTGCCCAGTGCCGCAGCTGATTGCCCGTGGCATCACAGCCCAGGAAGATCTTCCCAATGGCATCGTTCCTGCTGACTTTGTCATGGTCCCACACAGAAATCACCAACTGGACCCTCTGCAAGGTGGGAGAAATGAGGAGAGGAGAGGTAAGGTGAGGAGACCTTGGAGAGTGATCTACATGTTTTATGTACATTACTTATTTAGGGCTTATAGAAAATGAACCAAGATCAACTAACCTGAATTTGGTCGAAGGAAACTTCAAAAGTAAAAGATTCATTGAAATAAGGATTAAGTGTTTTCTTTTTCACAGATGTTTTCTTTTTCTTCCATTTTTTCCTGTCCAGTATCAACTGAACCTTTACATAAGGATCTATAAAGAGAAACAGAACAGAAACAACAAGATGTTGAGAAACCATCCATGTCTTTATATCTCTTTGTTAAAACATACAGACATGGTCGAATGCTCAGTAAGGAATAGGTAAGAACAGCGTAACAAGAAGTATCCACGGATAAATTATAGAATACGGTACGGTACGGTACTGCTGGAATAACACAAACAACATCAAAGTAGTTTTAGTTCAGTCTAGAATACTATTGATAAGATTGGGAGCAATTGATTTAAAAAGTCTAAACTATCTTATGGTAGGGCTGTTCACTGATTTATCAAAAATGCTTGTCATAACCCATAGGCTATAAAAAGCACAATAGGCTATTTTAATTAGCCCAGGGGTCAAATGAATGCCTGCATTAACCGGAAGGTTGTGTTGGACAGATTTAGCAGATAGCACCAATGTTGTTTATGCTATCCTAGCATACGTACACAGTATTAAGGGCCCTATTTTGACGACGCAAAGTCAACTGTTGTTTGGCGGATGGCGCATATGGTTTTGGGGGCGTGTCGGTGGCTTTTTGCTATTTTCACAGCGCAGAAAATGAACTTCGCGCCGGCGCAAAGTCCAAAAAGGTTGGACTTAGGATGCCTAATTAATCATGGGTGTGTTATGGGTGTAACACAGGCATAACCAATGACAGATCAATCTCTCATTGCCTTTAAGAACGAACAGCGCAAAGCGCCTGGTGAATTGCTATCACACCAGCTGATCTCCTCCTTGGGCATTTAAAGAAATTAAAATATTGAATACCGAGCAAGCTCACACGTCGGGTCTAGTCATAGTTAGAGCCGTAATGGGTATGGTAATATTAAATTGATGTCTACAGGCTGCACAAGACACGAAGGAAGCTGATTTAGTCCCGATAGATATCTCGGAATGTTCATTCGAAAGCGAAAGTAAACTTGATTCTCCATTTAACGTCCCCCCTTCTTATATCCTCACTCGTTTTCTGTTACAGGCTAATAAATTGTGGTTAAACCACATCTTCCTGAGCATCATAATGATTTTCCGATTGTAATAATTATTGTTGTGGCCGTCATTGTTATGCTGGAACAAGGACTGCATTACCTATTGCGTTGTGCGTCCATAAAATAGCATTTCAGGAATGCGTGACTGACGAATGACCAGGTTTTTTCCAGTCACTGGCGTATCCCTTTCTGCGTCTGCATAATAGCATCTTTTGCGCTTCGCGCCTATCCACACCTTCGACACACCTCCGAGGACGCAAAGTCACTTGCTAGTTAGACAACGTGAATTACTTGACAGAAAAACGAACCATGCGCTCGCACAAAATAGCAATGACAGCTTGCGCGATTCGCGAAGGCATGGTGCGCCGCCTGCAAGATAGGGCCCTATGTATAATTCATCCCTTGATACTTTTTGTTATACCATTCTTACCCACAGTACTTTTTAATCGGTAATTCACGTGCATAATTTAAAGCGTTATGCAACACTCACCAGAAGAACCTCCATGATCCATTTTCTTCAAATTCTTTGCTTCAAGAATGACAACAGTAAGCTTACTGGCCGTAGGGACATAGCGCAGTGAAAAACAGATGTCTCCCAGATTCTCTTGCTAAGAGAATGAGGAGGAAACATGTAAATTCATTCTAACATGTAGGCATGTTATTAATGGCTTGTGGCATATCAATTACAGCAAGTGATAAACCAAAATCAATGAGTTGGCTTGTCTTGAAGAGGCACAAAACATAATCAACCCTGAACCGTGGCACAACAAATTGACCAAACATAAAGAAAAAATCGAGCAAAAGCACCCAAATCCCTGACACCCCACCTCAAACTTGGAGGCCTCATTCAGATCGCGCCACTCTTCGATAACATGGTTCCAATCCACTGAAGACATTGGTAATCTGAGTTCTCCAATCACATCATGTTTGGAAAATCGATTAAAATCATACACCTGCATGACCAGCGTAGACTCATTCAATTCAGCCTGGCTGGTCTAAAGGAGAAAGAACACAACATCAAATCCTGTGGGTTTAATTTCAATCTAATAGTTCTTACTGTGCATCAACTGTATTTTGTGATTTGACTTTTCTAGTTTGATGTACCGAAGCCCAAACGCACCTCTAGCGAATTCAGAATGCAGCTGGAGATGCAGAACCAATCAAAGCATTCTTAAATCCAGCAGGAGGTGGGCTTTATATAGTCACAGATGATGAAGGCTTCTGCTTTACTGTGGTTACTATGCCTATGTATAAGTACCTGGATGGATGGGACGGATTGGGTACTGTATGCTCTTTAAAATTGTGTGAACAACTGCGTTTAAAAGCATGTTTACAATGGCGAATGTACAGTATCTGCTGCACTTTCTGAGGTCTTTGTTAAGAGCTTCAATTTCACCTCTGACACGTGTGACCTGTAGTTCTGATGTTAGACAGCTTTGTGTATCTCATATGAAAATGTCAAACGTTGGCTTAGAAATGAGCGAGCTTGTCTGCTAATATTGTAAGCACCTACACCACAATACATCAAAATAAAAGCTTAGTCTAATTTTGCCCTGTTGATGTTTTGTATTGTGAACAAAATTACAAGGCTAGCTCGCTCATTTCTGAATGAATTTTTGACATTTTCATACCCAATTAAGGTATGTGCAGTACACTGACAACATAACTATAGATTGCAAACACCTGAGCTCTTCTTTACATTTCATGCTGGTTACGCCTTTTGCAAATAGGATGGCAATCACTTGTCTCCAAACCTACTCTGAATCTTACGTAAGATGCAATCTCTATTTTACTTAGGCCCCTCATGTTGAGATTTACCTGGAACTTGAATTGCTCGTTAAAGATTGGCTGTAGTGTTTTTCTGAAGACCTTGGTTTCATACGTCTGCGACTTGTTTGGAAAAAGATACACTTTCACATACGGATCAGAGGTTCCTCCGAGGTCCATTGCCTTCAGCGCAGCCGCTTGCTTTACCCCTACTGTCAACTACAGTAGAAGAGGAGGAGAGGGAGAAATCATTAAACCTTCTTCAACTGAGATACAATGCTTCTGAATTCTAGGGTTATGTAGCCTATCTAACTCACCTTGGCTGGGCCGGTATTCTCCAAGGTGCTTAAGTTAAAAAAAAAAGTGCTTATGTAACGGAGGCCAGCTAGCTCGGCGGTAGTACGTGTAAATCCTCATCACCCAATTCCATGGGCGCTTCTAACATGCTGAGTTAGAAGCTCAGGCTTTTAGCTCAGTTGGTTAGAGTGTTCCACTCCCACGCCAGGAGTTTGTAGCTTGCGGGGTGGCGGGTTCGAGACCCGTGTGCGATGCGGACCGCCACTGGCTACACTTAGACCATGCATTTCAGCCGGCATCTTTTGGACTTGAGCACCTGAGAGAATACCTCCCTAGGCCCTAGTGATCACCTTCATGCAATTACAATGCAGTGTTTACACAGCCAACACTGATGAGCTAAATGACTGTTTGCTGTACGTGTGTAATTCAGGGACATACAGTACAGTAAGTATACAGTAAGAGATGGAAACACTGAAGACCTGACCTCAGACTTGGGTGCGCTGTACTCCAGTGAGTAGAGGAGCCTTCCTCTGGGATTATCTGCTGAGCCATACTCTGCATCATCAATGTCAGGCTGGACCTTAGGGCCGAAAGACACAAACCCAAAAGACACGGAGTGAGCCCAACAAAAAAGGCCGCTGTATAGTGCTCATGCTCTGACATTTCTCCATCTGAGATTAGTTGGCACATAGTGTAGTGGTGTGATGCTGTAGTGCACCAACCACAGGAGAACAATGACTCAAAACTTTTTCAGAAATTGCTTAATTTTCAGGATAAAAACCACGCTTCCTTTTTAGTTAATTAATAGGTGGGTCTCCAGACTAAATATCACTTGTGATTATTATTTGGTTTGGTATTAGCCAGACTACTTGTCTTAGTCCTTAGTGGCCTTCATTTCAAACCTCACTGAACAGGAAGGTGTGGATTACGTTACAGTTTATAGACAACACTCTAATTACCCTGAAGAAAACGTCTGTTTCATCTTTGTAAGATTAGTAGCACACATAGGCCTTTATCATTTATATGACTAGCCAACTTATACATGGATGAAATGATAATTTTACAATTAGTTAGAATAAGTTTACTGCAACTAATGTCAATGTGAAGTGTGGGTATTTCCTCCTAATACTAAATGACAGGGATATATATATAACAATACAGGGACATATACAATGAAGATGAAGGTGTTCCCTTGAAGGGCACTAGCCAGCATCTTGTTAGCATTTGTTGCAATGGCGCTGCCAGGCTGCAATTTAAATGAGTTGCCATCATGCTGTGAACTTGCATGACATAGTGCTGACATCCTATCTGACCCCCCTTTGAGACACAGTACTCACGAGGGCCGTGGTGGTGGAGCCATTTAGGCCCTTCAGGTTGATCTGCTGGTCTGGTTTCTTCTTCCGCTTCTTTTTCCTCCTGCAGCAGCATTTCACACATATGCACAGTACGCAAATCAGCACCACCAGGAGAATTAGAGCCAAGATGGCGTAGATGGCCCATCTTGGCACTGTGAGAAGAGATCAAAAGCAATGGGGCAAGAATGAATATATTTACATACTGAGATTGAATTGTCTCACAACACAGGCTGATATAGCTGTATAGTCTTGGCCTGCACTATGATACCCATCTTAAGCATGAAGCAAGAGCACAGCCAAGAGGATTAAGAGGAGATAAACTTGCTGCAAGTGGAAATTGAGAGGTAAGAAATGTGCACTTGGTGTGGAATTAGATAGGGGCCCCCTGCAACAGGTGCTGAGGCAACCCACCGCCACCGTGGAAGTGGTA
The DNA here is from genome assembly GCA_027497455.2 of Sardinella longiceps. NCBI lineage: Eukaryota > Metazoa > Chordata > Actinopteri > Clupeiformes > Clupeidae > Sardinella > Sardinella longiceps. The sequence goes on along the minus strand of JAODXP020000017.1, from coordinate 33,539,094 downwards.
TGGGAGAGTGACGGAAAAGGGAGAGAGGGAGGGTGAAAGAGTGGAGAGGGAGAGGGGAGGAGTGCCCCAGTACGTTTGTGAGCGTCTCTCTCTCTCTCTCTCTCTCTCTCTCTCTCTCTCTCTCTCTCTCTCTCTCTCTCTCTCTCTCTCTGTGTGTGAGTGTGTGTGTGGGGGGGAGGAGAAGGGCAGTGAGAAAGCAGTGACGGAGGCAGAGAAAGAGAGGGAGGGTCTGCTACTCACAGGGGATCTTGTTCAGCAGGCCATCGATGAAGCTAGGCCCAGCAGTGGTGTTGGAATGGACAGTGCTATAGGTGCTGGTGATGGTGAATGTTGTATTGATGACTAGGGTGGGTGTCACAGTGCTGTTAGTCACAGTGCTGTTAGCCTGGGAGTGCGCTAATGGTGGTTTAGTAGACATGACGAGGTGAGAGGTTGAAGTGACCTGACCTAGTGGTTAGAGAGCTAAGCAAACACAAACCATTATCATTACAATGCATGCCTGCAAACACACAAACACACACACACACACAGACAGAAACACTGTACGTGACACTCAGAGAATCACACACAAAGGCAGAAACAGGCATTGTTAGTATTCTTGCTAGTATCTTCTGTGCCTGGAGCTGGTAAAGTAACTTAATTCAGGGCTCTCTCTGCTGGACAGAATAAGGATTGCAGATGATGTTCTTTTCATCTTTTCACACAATTGAGATAAGCAAAATAGAATTAGATCTACTGTTCAGTTGCACAGATGAAGGATTTTGTAGTTTATGTTTGTCTGAAGTGCCTGAAGATACAGACATTTAATTACACTGTATTTATAAATGAACAGTTGAATTTGATGACATAACTTGAAACTGGCGAAATAAGACTCAATTATTCCCCCATAGTTTCAGAAGGGGGAAAAAACATCAAAGGCTATGGAGGCATCCTATAAGGACTGCTCTAGAGTGGTCATGACAAAGAGTGCATATTTAGCCACCCCATAGTTAAACAACTGCAGGCGGTGTTGACAGCTACACCGGTAGCCCATTAAACAGTATGAGTCAGTCAGGAGGAGTGATAACATTCTTCTCAAGTGAAACACAAGTGTTCTTGGAAACTTCTATGGAACTATAGATTCTCAATCTTGCAATGACAATACATTTAGGCAGTAGCGTAATTGTTATACATAAAGTCAAAGTGAGGACTGTGAATAAGCTCAGAAGCTCAAATCCAATGGTCTGCACAAAGTAACATGTAAACAAAGGAAGCAGGAAAGTGGTATGTGAAGCAAAACACGGATATAAGCATTCAAAACTAAGGCTGAATATTAACCATATTGCTCTCCATATGTACATGACAATTATGTGATAGACTCCTTACAGCTGAAGCACAGTATAGACAAAGAACAAGACACACAAAAATAGCACATTACATATTAGATAATTACATATAAGTGTAATTACATCTAACCTACACAACAGAAATTCTGCCAATGAAGTTTCAAGACTCACTTCTTTTGTTCCAGCTATGTTCTGTGTTTCAAATTTGATTTAGACTGGACATCTATTTGACTCTTGCATCCGTAGTATTCCTCTGTAGGCTGGCTTTGCAGAGGAACTGCTAATGAAGGAAGGAAGTTACTGCCCAAGGAGACGGGCATAAATAGCCAAGGGGGCAGAAAACTATAAACTTCTATTTGCTTTGGGATGGAAGGTCGAGAAATGTATATGAATGAGATCAAAGGGGTAGCTGTCCTCTGTCAATAGTCAATTTATAGTCAACTTAGTCAATATCAACCCATCACAATCATAATTGTGGTTTCCTTACATTTGTCCTTAAATTATTCGACAGGATGTGCAAAGAAAAAAAAAAAGATTCCTAAATGTAAACACTTGGTCGTGGCCATTGTTCAATCTACTGCCAAATTAACTTTGGGGGTTTTGAACCAGAGATCATAATGCTGTTGGTTGGTTGGTTTAAACCAACAACTGTATTTGTCCATGACAAACATATTTTGGAGCTTCTCTCCGGCACTATTACAATTTCTGTTCCGTGGATCAGCAGACCAATGTGTATTTATTTTGTATAATGTAGACATAACAAAATGCCTGAGATATTGTATAATCCCTATGTCTTCCTGAAAAGAAGAGAACAAAACATAGACAGTACATTTTCACACATCCTAACATACCTGGATGCTTGGTGGTCACACTCAACCTCCCCTGGCTGAAGAGGATAAATGGGACAGAGGCAGCACTCTCCACTGGCAGGACATTCCACAGGTGGCGGAGCAGTCAAAGAAACATCCACACTCTCGGTGACTGTTACCTTGCAATGAAACACTTGCTGCTGCTGTTGCCTGCCACACCTCTTTAATACACAATTTCACCTCTCTGGCCATCTCTCTCTTTCTGTGCGTGTGTTTGTGCGTATGTGTGCATAACGTGTACAGAATGTGTGCATAATGTGTGTAAAGGAACTTGAGCACAAACAGTGTTGTCTACTCAAGAAAGAAGACACTAAACATGTGTGTGTGTGTGTGTGTGTGTGTGTGTGTGTGTGTGTGTGTGTGTGTGTGTGTGTGTGTGTGTGTGTGTGTGTGTGATGTATGCTCAAATAATTAGTCATCCCTGTAAATATTAAAAAAATGGGGATGCGCAATGTATAAGCCTTAGGACAATTTCCAGATATACAGGAACTATTACACTAAGACACAAAGGTTACTGAAAAAAAGAGAGAAATAAATAAAACACTGCTATTTCCGAAATGGCATACTGCTAAGCTATTCTTCATGTGCCACAATACACAGCGCTGCAAAAACTACAGGCTTCCTTACTAAATTAATTAGCTGCAGGTACTCTGCTGACTGTTTATTGAGCCCATGACCCAGTAAACAACATGGTATGCAAGCAGCAGAAGAGGCCTATTAACCACATGACCAGTAACTCATTCATGTTTTTCTTGTGAGTGAAGCTGTCGCAACAGTGATAGTACTGTAGGTTTCCATGACAAATCCCTACGAAAACATGCAATTTAAATATCTACAAGCAGCATGTTTTAAATGTAACGTCCATAACGTCACTCTAGTAGGCTATGCCTTACTACTCCGATACAGAGGGTGGCAGCCGGTGTTCAGCTAAAACAGATAGTTGGCCAGTTCGAAGAGAGAAAACAGCAGCGGCTAGACAAGCCGAGGGTAGGAATTCGAAATGCGAACTTAACCGCATCACGCTCTCTCTCCAGACAGAGTAAATGTGCATCTTTTTCTTCATCATGTTATGTTTTTAATTTGGCCTACGATGTATCATTGGAAACGATGACCCTGTTGTGTTAAGGGAAAGAAGTAACCTCCGATATGCGAGATCTGCGCAATCAACATATATCCTTGACATTTGTGGAGAAACATAACGTTAGTGTCCAGTCCTGAAGGTTGTCGCTGTGGCTATATTGCCAAGATAGCCTACCAATAACATACGATTTTGCACAAACAGAAGAGGCAGTAAAGCTTGGCTGTCAAGTTCAGTAGAAGAGTACGCACGTCTGCGTAAAAATATGTGTGGTTTGCGCCATTTACTTTGCCTTTACTCACGGCCGTAACGTTAAATAAGTTTTTAAATTATTATTATTTGTGTCATTACAGAAATCCGCATATCTCCATATTTTACATTGAAACATTTCAATAAGTGCTTTACTTTTTCTGGCAGCCAGTTGTTGTTGTGTTCACAACTTCCGCGTTTGGAAAATAGAATGGATCCTAACATTACAATCAACACGGACGTGGTACAGGTGAGAATGCACGTGCATTCTTATCACTTGTAGGCCTATGACTAAACCCGACTACCCAAAAGTAGAGTAACGTTATTGATTGTCTTTATTGATGTCTTCGCACTATACAGCTGTCGTCCAGCAGTATTGTAATTGCAGTTTCGTGCAATGGAATGTTTGATCTGAACGCACCCATCGAGGCAGATATTTTACCGAAAGGCCCAGCTCACTCTTTTGTTAAGGTATACTTTATACATTGTATTGTATATTAATATTATCATTATTATCATAATCATTAATTGCATTTCTAATGTGCACCACCCGCAGGCTATTCAAGCTATCAATGATAAACTGGCGGCCAAAAATCCAAAGGACACTTTATTTGATGTAATTTTGACAGCCAAGAATTTACGTGGGATTCAGACAAAGATAGAGAACAGCATAAAACATTATGGTAATAACAATTCTTGTTCTAATCACACACCTTTGTTTATCTGAAATTACTTTAATTTAACTTATTTTTAATTTCTATGCTTTAATGATCCATAGGTCTTACAATAAGCAGATTTTGCTTTCATGACAATGGAGATTTCACTCAAAGCCTCAAATCCATGGATGTAAAATTGTTTCTGTCAGTGGACTCCAGTGATGTCTGCAAGGCCTTGCAAGAAGGTAACACTAGTTCACTCATCCACTCTTTACAATAGTAAAGATCTTTTAGACAATTTCAAGAGGCTTTGAAAGAACATCCAAATCGTCACATCACGTGCTGTAATGAATAAAGCTCCTCTATGGTTTTTGTTTCCATGATTTTGCAAACTTGTCTTCTCTATATATATCTCCTCAATGTGTGTGGGGATGGTGAGCAGGAGTTCCAGCTGCACTGCTGTGCCCTCAGACTGACACCCAAGGTGAGGGGGATAAGGAGCTGATGGCAAGCCCACTGAGAGTCCTGCTTTCTGGGGATGTGATGGGCCTGCCTGAGGAGAAGCTGTCTGAGGCAGGATTCAGCCAGCCCCAACTGCAGACATTTAGAGCTGCTAAGGTATGTACAACATAAGGACTGGTATTAGGAAGAAGGTTGAAAGCCATAACTTTAAAAACTACAAAAGCGCTCAGAGAGCGCAGACCTCCGCCAAGGCAATGTGGTCACAGATGGTGTTCTGAATCACCGATCGCCACCAAAATCGAATCAGCAACATGTATACTGTGTAGCCGTCAAGTTCACAGCTCTTCTATAGTTCCAACTATAGCACCAACTCCTTATGAAAACGGGCTGTTCTAATGAGCATGTGTAATTAATGTATGATAATAACACCCCCCATCCCCGCCCCCTTCATATAAATATATTTTCTTATTAGTTATCATATTTATTGTATACCTTACAGTCCAAGATTGCACTTATCAATTTAACTTGACATTTTTGCTTTCTGGTTAAGAATGTTTGTCACGTGTTTCCTTATTTATGTAGTGTGTGATTCTGTGTGATATTCTATAAGCTGTTATCTGTCCTGTTTGTGGTTATGTTTTTCATGTTTGCTTCTGTCCATCTGTCAGTGAGCACACTGAAGCAAACCTCTAGCAACTTGCTCAAGTTACATGGCAGTAAAGTATAGAATCTTGACTGTATTAATTACATTTTATCAAATGCTGGGATTATGCTGGTTTTAGCACAGTCTCTAGCAGCACTCCACTGTGTGTTGTCGTTAACAACACCGATGGTAAAATCAGCCTCACCAGTGGCCTCTCATTATTGCTTAATTATGCTATGTGAAGAGGTGTGCTAATTACCATCACACTATTCCATTCAATTCAATTTTAATATGTAGACCACCAAATACAAAACATTTGCCTCACTGCGCCATATAGTACGAAGAGCAGGAAGGAAGAAAGAAAAGCTCCCTTTTGTCTATTAAATTTAGGAAGAAACCTTGGGCAGATCCATGCCTCATGGACTCAACCCAACTGCGTGTGGCCCAATGATGTACCTGTACGGTCAATAGTCTAGTGATGGTTATGACTAAGTAACATTGTAGCAAGAGTACAGAATATTGTCTGACAGTATTAGATGGTCAAAACATAGTTTGTAGAGCTGACAATTAAATGGAAGAGTCTGCAGATAGAGTCAATAGTAGGTTAGCATTATCTCACTAACACGCCTTTGTTTCATTATTTAGCTGATGATTAACTTTTGCTTGTCTGCATCTAGGCTTCTATGGTGAAGTTTGCTGCTGTGATTGGGCAGATGAGGAGACATTACAGCAGGGAAGATAGCCCTCTGCGTGTTACGCTGATGAGTGTTGTGGGGTCCAGAGAGGAGTGGGCTAGTGCTCTGCTGGCTGCACGAGGCCTGGGGCTGGAGGTGGATGAGGCCTACTGTTTGGCTGGCGCCTCCTGTGGCCCCATATTGAACTGCATCCAGCCTCACATCTTGTGCTATGATGGACTGTACAGTTTGACAGAGATACCAGCAATGTCCTGAAAAAGGAATGAACAAATGACTACCTGGGAGTCTGTGGATCTCTTATTACTTTATCTCTCGTGTCAAGAAATTAGTCGGGATGATCTTGATATTTTGGTGTGCCAAAGCGTTCTGGTATATATTATTTTCAAATAGGCCTATGACTTCTGTACTCTACATATTCTCCAAAGTTCAGGTGCTTGGGGTGCCATACATTTCCTCTTTCAAAGGTGCTAGAGTTAAGCAGTGAACAAGTGTCTTTATTGTAAAAAAAAACAGCAACAACAGAATAAATAAATAAACAGAATAATCAAATCATATGGCTGTGTAACACTCTTGACCATCCCTAAACAACACATTGAAATAGAGTCCTTGATGCAACTTTAAGGTAACCTTAAATTTGTTTTGTTTAAGTGACTGAAAAATCTCCTCCATTTCTTGCACATGTGAAGAGTTCAGATGTGAAACCCTACATGATGAATTTGCAGAAATATATTTATACAATATTCTTTAGTTTATTTTTACTTCATCATCAGTCCACCAAATTAGGTTGTTTTGGCTTTATAGTGATACTTAGATTGCAGTTTAAAGAGTTCTTGGAAATTATTGTTAAAACAATTTTAGGAAGCTGTGGCCTACTGATTGGCCTTCAGACTTGAAACCAAAGGGTTGCCGATTTAATCTCAGACCACTCGACCACGACTTGAGCAAGGCACTGGAGGTGGAAGGCAGCCCACTGCTCTGGGTTCACTGAGTGTAGAGTGTATCTCACTAATTCGGGATTATGGGTAATATGCAGAAAATGGTTTTGCATCAAAACTCTTCATATGTAGATCATTCTGTCAGGAGGCCGATGTGAAAGAGCACTGGACTATATATAGCAGATACACAAATGTGGATTAAACATGCAGCAACAGATAAAGCATACTTTGCCAAATAAAACATTAATAAAAGTAATGAATTATAATGAATTAAATTACTGTAAGACACTGATGACGTATCCCACAATCATATAATTAAATAATGGTAAACACAACAAATGTAATAGTAAAAATCAGTTTTGCACGCTTTTCTTTTTGTTTACATTAATGACTTTTATGGATGTAATGAATACTTAATGGTTAGCAGTGGCTTATGAACAAATCACAAGATGCACAACACAGTTTGCAATGTCTTAATGACACAAAGATGAGGTCAGTGGTATGTTGAGCTTAAAGCTAAATATTTGTTCACATTTGAACAGTGGTGAATGTTCACAGCAGACTGAAATTTTAAAAAAGAAAAAACAAATTTCTGTTGTTGGCTTTGTAAAACAGACATCATTGCCTTTGCTTTCCCAATACAAATGCACCTCTTGCCCAAGGCTCAACATACCACTAATTCCCATAATAGGCTATATTCCACCAAGTTCCTGGAACAACATGCATATCAGGCTTATTATACTTTACAGTAACAAAATCAATACTGCAGAGGTTTGGATTGGAAACTTGTGTTGTTTCTCAAATAAATATCAATTCCATTCTCTTATACACTCTTTTTTTGGTGTGATAACTGACTGATTTACACAAATAAGGCACTGAGTGTGTTTTGCAGACAGACAAGAACTAGAACTAAGTAGAACCTTGGAAATATTCAGCATTCCTGCAAAAGATAAAGCGAACAAAACAACCACACACATTGTTTATTGCTTTGTATCTGCAACTATGCAGTTAGATATGGCTTCCAGAGATATAATATAAACATTAACACTAGCTTTCTTTGGTCTTTGGCCTGATTTCATTAAGTACAAATACATAATAAAAATAACATTTACACAGTCACATTCCTCTGAAGGTAAATGAGAAAACGATTTCTTCTTGTATTCTCTTTCAACTGCATTGTTATTAGTCTGCATTCATGTAGGCTAGTATCTGTATTCTTAATTGAATAGGTTAAATACCTCTCTATCATCCACTTGTTTCATGCAGTGAAACAGTTTTATAAGAGGTATTTCAGATATTACAGAGTTCTACTCTTGCATTCAAGAGGAACTACATATATTCTTTGAAGGTATCAGCAAGCATAAATGAGAATATTTTTGGTAAGAGAAAGAGAAACCCCTTTGCAGTAAAAATGAGCTATGGTTATGTAGCTCCATCTCCATCTCTGGAGTCTATGTGATCATACGATGTGCCGATTAAATGTAACAGTGCTAAGAACAGAACCCTATAATCTATAAACAGCTGGATTCTTTGATAACTGAAGCATTCCCGTGAATGTCACCTTCACACAATAATAAAAGGCAGCTGAGAGAACAGAAAAGTCATTTAGTGTAGAGGTGCAGACAGGAGTCTTTGACTCGTGGGACTGTGTAAGGTGGATGTGTCCTCCATGCCTCACACGTAGATGCCCTCTGGGTTTAACGCTGACCGTAGACCACTCGGCAAGGTACGAAAGTGCCCCGGCATGGGGTGGGCTACACCAGGTCGTTTCAGGGAACCAGACAAGGCAGCAAAATCTGAGGGTGGAGAACATGACATACAGACATTTCAGAAATGCAAAAAAACAACAACAAAAAACAACATGGATGAAAATTGAAGGAAGGAGATTGAATCGGCTAATTCAGGTTCTTTTCTGTGATACTTCAGTACACAATTTTGCTCACCATAAAGCTCAATGTCCAACCACTAGGTGGCATTCTGGAGCACATAGGTGTAACATTACTGCTGGTGGGAAGTTGCTTAAACAACAATGACCTCATCTGATATAAAACATATTTCCTGCCAGCCCATTAAAAGCCAACGATCAAAAACACCAGAACACACTTCCTGACTTGATGACAATGTTTGGGTTTGCACTAGGGACAGTTATGACAACTTTGCTTTGGGAAACAGACCATACACCAACCATAGTAGCACAGTTAAAAACCTCCATCCTGTTTAGAATCAAGCGTATTTCTGTTCATGCCATGTTCATGGTATAGGGATGTGCAGAGGATCAATAATCAGTGGAGCCAGATCTATTCCTGCTTCCTTTCCCCTTTTTAATCCCTCTTTCTTTTTCTTTCTCTCACTTTAAGCTGCCCTTATCCCCCTTTTATGTTTTTCCCAAAGTCAATCAGAGTAAGTGCCTCAATGTCTCTGATGAGGACCAGTGAGGTGAGTGACCGTTTCCTGGCAGTCGTTGCCAGAGAGACCAGAAGTGACACAGGAGGAGGCGGGAACACATGTTGCGCTTTGGCGGACATGCTAACTCGCTCTCAGCAGCGAGTCGGTGGGAGGGTTGGCAGAGAAAAACGGCTCTCTTGATATGAACCGACGGTGCTGCAAGCACAGATTGAGCAGACTTCCTGTAGGTGTGTGTGTGTGTGTGTGCGTGCGTGCGCGCGTGTGTGTGTGTGTGTGTGTGTGTGTGTGAGTGTGTGTTTTTGAGGGAGAGTGAGTCATAGTGGATGTGGGCTGTGATAAGCTTCACCTAGTAATAAGTATCATATCTTTTCAGAATCGCATCAGTCCTTTTGTTGTTCCTAATATCCCACAACAACAATGGCAGGAACTTTTCACAGAAGCAAAGCAAAATCAAGATGTACAAGATGATTAAGATTTTGCAGAACCTGATGCCAATGATTAAACTAATAGACACCATCCAATCACACTAGTGTCCTGATATGACTCGGAGTCTGAGACCTAGACTCTGACCTTCGGTTACAGCACAGTCCAGCTATAATAACAACAGCTCGGGAAACCAGCAAAGGGCCAGCAAAGTCATGTGCATGTTTTGTGTTTGCATAGTCACAGCAGGTGGTGGATTCCTATGATGGCCATGCCTTGTGAATGTTGGTCATAACTTCTAACACTGTTTTGATTACAGTGTGATCTTTTGTTACCTTCAGAGTGGCACAATTTCATTCTGAAGGACATCAGTATGTAAAGACAAGGTGGTGGTATCGCAGTGGTTAAGGAGCCTGACTAGTGAGCCAATAGTCTGGAAACTGTGGGTTCGAATCTCGGCTGACAACGGTGTGCCTTTGAGCAACGCACTTAACCCTAAGTTGTTCTAGAGAAGAAATTGATAAATGTAAGACGCTTTGGATAAAAGTGTCTGCTAAGCCATTAATAAATAATAGTAAATAAGACTCCAGCCTACAGCTATAGACTGGAGAGTCTATAGACATACAGCTAGTACCTTTATGAATAGTGTACTGTTCAGCATGTAAATACTGTCAGAATGATGAGCTGAGTGCTCAAAAATTTCTTGACGGTAGAGAGGGTGTCTGTGGCTGTAGTAGACTTGGAAGGTCATTCTACCAGCGTGGAACAGTAGAAGATGCGAAGAACCTAGATTGACCTGTGTGAGGTGTTGTCTGTGCTAAGCAACGTTCCTTGGATGAACGGAGTGACTGGAGAGTAACCTTAGCATTATGAGGCTGTTTTGTAGCTTGGAGCAGATCCATCAATCACGTCGTAGGCCAATATTAGGCGGTTCAGCAGAGATCCATTTTGACACCATGGAATCACCAGGAGTAAAGAACAGATATAGCAAGGTATCATCTGCACAGCAGTGGCAAGATAAGCCATGCAAGTGGATGACTGGAACCAATGACTTTGTATACAAGGCAAAGAAGAGGGGCCCCAACATTGAGTCTTGGGGTAATCCTATGGTGATGTTACGCCAATTCTGTATGTGCCCAGGTAGCCACGAGACATTAAATGATCGTACAGTGAGATAGGATTCAAACCAGGAGTACAGTTTGCCATCAATGCCCATGCTTATGAGTTTATTAAGGAAAAAAATCATGGTTGACAATATCAAATGCTTCAAATAGCTATGAGATATGAGATAGATAGATATGAGATAATAGGATGAGAACTGAGGATTGATCTGCTGCTCTGGATTCTTTAAATGCTTCCATAATAATATATTGTAATAAGCTTATTGAAGTATAATAAGTGTTAGATGTACCTGATGTCTCTACAGCAAGGCCTCCCTCCTCCTCGCCCGGCTCCACGGGCAGCACCGTGACTTTGGTGCCCGTCTGCTGGATGAACTGCTGCAGGTTGACCTGCCTGAGCTCCTTAGTCAGCTGCTCCAGCTCGTGCTGTTTGTCCTGAGTAGGCAGGAGGAGACGGTGAATGATGAGAGGTTATGGGTGTGTGTGTGTGTGTGTGTACTGTAGATGGGAAGGTTATGTGCGAGTTTAAAATGATGAATTTACCATTCCTGTGTAGTTCAACTAAAAACTGACCTTCAGAATTTCACTTTCAGTGCAGAGTACACCGTTTAAGTGAATCTTGAGATTAGGACAGTATTGGGACAAAACATGTCATTGAAATGGAAGGAATTGAACAAACGACGAAAGTTGAGTGTATACTCATGACATTAATCTACAAAGTAATTTCAAAATCATCTGGTCTTTATTAGTTAAAATACTGCCACTGTGCACTGAAAGTGCATGCAATTTATCCTCTCATCATTAAGTGGTTAAAAATGCAATACATATAATAATTTTCATACTAAAATTATTTTAAGCTTCCATAAAATGCCAAAAATTAACTATTTAAATGTGCTCATCAAAGTTGTGTTTAAGTTTCACATCAACAGTCTTTTTAAATCCTGAAAAAATCAGGCATGTTATGGTAAACTCTAAACCATGGGGCCCCTTATGCACTTCCTGCTTCTGGAGGAGGCAAAAGTAGCACAGGTGGAATTGTAAACTTTAGTTTTCTAAAATATTCTGAACAAACAATGTTGATCTATGTACAGTACATATATTCTGTGGATTGTTAAGTGCATGTACATACTGTATGTTTTTCTGTACATGTGTTTGAGAGAATGCATAAACATGTGTATGTTTTAGCATGTGCCTGTGTGTGTGCCGTGTGTGTGTGTGTGTGTGTGTGTGTGCCACACCTGCAGCCTTTTCCCACACTGGCCCAGTGAACGATCCACAGCTCTGCAGCTGCTCTCGAGCTGGATGGTGTGCTGCGTCTGCACCTTCAGTTCCAGAGACATACGATGCAGACGTGAACGCAGCTCCTCTTCAGTCACCTGCTCAAATCATACACATACAAGAGTTATATATATTCCACTCTTTGTAAGGGAGTTGTTTTCATACAAAGTAAATTCACAGAATCCAATGTTTAATCTATTCCGAGGCTAAACATTCTGTAATAAAAGTAAGTAAAGCTCACCACAGAACTAATTTAATTTTTACATAAAACACATTTTTGAAAAAAAAAAATACTTTTAAAACTTTTAAAAGTAAACTTTTCAACAGAGTTTTAAAAGTACACGATGCTGCCATTTGTAACTCTCCAGGCTATGTTGAGTCCTTCCCACCTGCTGCAACTCTTTCTCCTCTATCTGTACTCTCTCAGCCTCCATGCTGGCCTCCACACCCTGCAGCCGCATCAGCCGCTCCCTGAGGTTGTCTTCGCAGTCACGCACGCGCCCCCGCAACTCCTGCAGTCGCTCGTCCAGCTGACGCTCACTTTCCCGTTCGATCTCCAACTCACTTGCCCAGAACTCCTCTTCCTCCATCTCCACCTCGCACCTACGCAGATGACTCTCCAGACGTGCAATCTCCTCCGCCGACGCCGCCATACCTGTTCCATCGCAACCTCCTCCACCACCGCTGCACTCCCCTCTTTCTCCCCAGGTCCTAAGCTCCACATTGCAAGCCTCCAACCTGTGATGGAGGATCCCTAGCTTCTCCCCTTGCAGACGAATCAGCCGGGTCAGGTCCTCAGGTCGGGCCCCAGAGAGCTGCAACCTGGTGGATGTGGGCACGTGTCCATTGCTCAACATGACAGCCTGTCGTTTCAGCTCCATGTCGCTGCTACTAATACCACGAATGCCACTGCTGGGCAGTGACCCCCCACTCAGAATGTCCCGAAGACTCCTCGGAGCCCCGCCAAAAGTCAGCGACTTGCGCCTGGGCTCCCGGCGCCGAAGCGATAGGCTACCCTGCGGCCGGAATTTGGCCATGGGCGGGAGGCTTTGTCTGTGCGGGCCACGGTCAGGTAGCCTGGAACACGGCCCCTCCGATGGGGGACGCTCCATGAGGGAGGGCCCTGTACGGTGCAGGATGAGCTGCACATCGCCAGCGTACTGGCCCCAGGTGTTCAGCGAGGCCACGGGGCTCTCGTGAGGGGCCAGGAATCGTTCTGTGTCTCGCCATTTCTCGATCAGGGTGTACCTCCCAGTGCGCCCTACGGAAAGAGGACACACATGTTACGGTCACGGGCTTACTTCTTTCATATGTAACTGATTAATGCAGCATATAATTTCAAAACAAAAGTAAAATATCTCACTGTATCTCAAGTGTACACATATCCTGGTTTTGTGGTTAGTTATATGGTTATATAGTAGACTAAGATATTAGATCATCAGGGTATTTAAAGAAGAGAAGGCCAAAGATTCCTATGTACAGTCTAGATGAAATACTGCACTATACTGTATAGTACACTATACAGTATCATTGTGGAGAATTATATACCCAAAATGGTCAATATTTTACAGCTTTAATAAGCACAATCTTAAATCTTTTCCTCTTCTAAAATGCTAAAACATTTAAAAGATAACATCCCCCCTCCCAAACATTCCCTTAAAGGCTGGTGAGTAAGTGTCGACTTTTGGAATAGCAACGGGGTGTCTCAGAGTGGCTGCCTTCCTGAGTTAGAGGATGAGTCAGATTTTCCATCTCAGCTGGAGTTTGCAGCTCGACTGCTTTTCTTACTTTGAGCGGGAGGGGGGCACATAATCGTATTTGGACCAGAACCACCATTTCAGTGGAGCTCGACTTTCCCCCCTGATCTTATAGACGACCGCAGACTCGGTAGATGATGATAGCTTTCCACTACTATTACAGTCTCCTATTTGGATTTGGCTTGACAGAGTACCTTACTTAGCCAAAACACATTGCCTGCAAAGTAACTGAATCAAGTAACAGAGTTAATATTATTGATGTTTTATAAAAATTCAGCTTGTTTTAAAAGTCAGTACCTTACCATATTATGCAAACAACCACAAACCACTTATATTACTATCAAAGATATGATTAATAGTCAGTGGTTTAAGTTCCCTGACCAAAAGCTTAGGTGATTTTATAAATCAATAAAGAGCGAGATAACTAACCAACAACAAAAGCTAGGACAACGACAACAACAACAACAACAACAACAAAAACTCGTTATCTCTACTGTACCTATTGCCTGGGCCAGAGCAATGACCACTTCCTGGCAGGTGGTGCCCTCTGTGACACCACAGACAACACGCTGGATGCCGTCCACCCAGACTTTGAGCTCCATCCTGGGTCAGGGCCTGTGGGTCTTCCCTTCCTCAGTCCCCCATGATTTTCTGTCAAAGCCTCAGGGCTGTGTCAGCAGCAGCAGCAGCCCTCCCCCGTCCTCTCCGTCCTTATCCGTCCTCTGGCCAGTGATGGAAACAGGGTCAGCGATGTGTCAGCAACGGCAACGACTGGAAAGGAAGAGCACAGTCACAGAGGTATCATTAACAAACATGGCAATGCTCGTTATTCACATCCTGCTGTGGTGGCTTTACTTTGATGCCAAACATGCCTTGCTTTGCTTTGCTTTCATATGCTCTTGGAAGTTACAAAAGCCCTCTGAGAAATGAGCTTTGTCATTTTGATTCTGTACATTCTGTAGACATGTTAAGGTTTTGTATACCACATCCCTTGACTGATGACCTGGTATATTTTTTTAGTTGACAATAGGCTTTTTATGCCTGATTGTTTTTGAAGTTGGCTTCAGTTGTTACTAATGGTTTCTATGGTATTCATGCTCAGTGGAGCTTGCACTTAAGAAGAGAAACAACCCACAAACAGACCTCGTCTGTCTGTGGATAACAAAAGCGCTTCATTGTGCATCATCCACCTTTCACATTCAGGAAATGTCTTTTTTTTAACAAGAAAAAGAGGAAACTCCTCAGCAGTCTTAACAACAGCCCCTCTGTATGCTCTCAGCTCCATAGACTTCCTTCCTCACTTCTCCTCCAGGATTTAATCACAACAATGAGGAGACTTTCTTGAAAGAGAGTAAACACCTCCCTCTCTGCTTTCAACGGTTCATTCTCCAGAGCGGTGAAAGAAAAACGTAGCTCACAGCAGCCTTCAAAACATACAGAGACCTTTGTAATAATGACAATAAAAACCTGGCTCTATTTATAGGTGAGGTGGAGGGAGAAGAGAATAGGTGCAAACATTTGGCCAAGGCTGGCAAGGCAAGGCCTGCTGGGAGACCTGGGACCAGCTGGACCCGGCCATATTGTCCCTCCCAAACTAAGCGAGCGGGAACATTTTAGGGGCCTGGCCTGAGCACCAACAGGGGTGCTTTGAGCCAAGTTTCCTCTTCAGCGGCGGGTGTGGAGAGAGACCCAAGGGGACAGAGGGGAAGGATACAGGTGGAGGAAGGTGTGCAGGGGAGAGGGAAAAGTGTCCTCGCTCTGGGTGCAAAAACAGAGTCAGGATCATAGGGCTTTTTGTTTTGTTTTTTCTATGTTGAAGAAAGTCCATAATTCTTCACAATATCCTTCTTGTGGAGAGAGAGAAAGAGAAAAAGCACTTGGTTTTCTTGCAAAGTGTTAATTACAGCAAGTGTGAACAACCATGTGCATTTAAAGCTATGAATACAAAATGCTTACCAGCTGCTGCTGGCTTTTCTTTACTTATTTGAGATACCTGTTTCATTTTAAACTTTCATTAGACAAGCCAAGAATAAATAAAACAAAATGTGTTATGTATTTCAAAGCACCAGCCGCCTTTTTGTAATGGAATGTAATGGTTCCTGACTTTAATAACATATCCTCTACAAAGTAGAGCATGCACAAATTAAAACACTATACTTTAGAACCAGGTACGTATACAACCTCCCTTTAGGTAAACATTAGACTGCAAACAAACTGACACGCCTACTATTTTTGTCACAGTGAGCAAAAAACAATGGGCCGTATGGTGATCCTGAAGCTCTAAAGCCTTCTGACATTCATAGCCAAAACATTTTATCACCTTGGATTTTAACAGAACTGACGGCTGTCAAGGAAAAACTAGCTTTGGGCTCCTTCAGAAAGCAGATGGCAAAGCATAGCGTAGCCTCCACCTCCTCTTCACTGTGTTTACAGTCTCTCCCGCAGATGATATCTCTATTCCTGGATTTCATGGCAGAGAGAGCCACCGTCATCCTGTCCTTCATTCAAACACACTGCCCTTAAATGGAACGGGCCACAAGCAGCAGAACGGAGCAGGATGGCTGAGAGTCACACCAACAGGATTATGGGAATAACTTTGCACTGAGCAGCCGTCTCATTTGACCTTTTTCCATAGTAAAAACAAAGATCACAGTGCCAAATGAATTCTGCCATGTATGTACAAAGAGCGAGAAGTTTGTGTATGAGAGAGAGAGAGAGAGAGAGAGAGAGAGAGAGAGAGAAAGAGAGTTTGTGTGAAAGAGAGAGAATTTGTGAGTATGAGTGTGTGTGTGTGTGTACTGTAAAAGAATGTGTGTGTGTGTGTGTGTGTGGTTATGGTGCTCCCTTGCATTACTTGTGCCATAAATCAGAGTTAGTCAGTGAGAGTTTAAGGGCACACGACTCAATCAAACTAGGCCACGGTCACTGCAGCTCAGCTGCTCTCCCACAGCACCGCTGCTGCTGAAGCAAAGCTGAAAAACTCATACATCTGAATGATGATGCGCCATCTCAACAGATTTATGTTCTTGTCACTCCCCACATCAAGGCATTTTATATGATACGATATGCTGTAGGAGTACACTACACACTGAATTGTTCAAGCATTTCGTCTTGATTCAGGCATCGCTAGGTGACCTGGTGCTTGTGTATAATGTCTTTTCTGCATATGAAACTTCTCTTTTATGCACATAAATCATGTATTGATCATACATGCAAAAGGTTACGGTATACAAAAGGTTACAGTGTGCAAATATGATTTACCCAAGCTTACACTGTCTGTGTGCATCAGAAACACATCTTATGTGAAATATATTGCACACTGAGATAATACCGGAAGATGTCATAACGTGCATATAATCAATTGCTAACACCAGCAATCATAAAAAAAAACAGCTCACAGCTAAGATGTTAGATAATAAAATGAATCATATGTGTTCACCTGTGTTGTTTTCCATTACAGTAATACACAATAACAAATGACTATGAATCAGTGATGACAGACAATTGTCAAAACATGGATGGACATGGTTAGTTTGGGTCGTGCTTGTAACGCATTTCAAAGCGATCGGAATAAGTGCAGACCAAGTGAACAGAAGCTGCCCCTGGATTTTATCCATTCCAGCATGTGGGTGGTCTCGTCCCTTACGGCAGACTATGATCCACAGTCAAGCAGGAATGGGAGGGGTAGATTTAAGTCTTTCTTCACACCTCAACATTGCGCTGGCTGATGAACAGATGTCACTGACTTGGGTGTCTTGAAACCAAGTGGTCTTCACAGCAAGAGGCTACACAACAAAGGTTATTATAGTCTGACGTTCTTGCTGTTATAAAACGCTGTGTCACTGTCTAAAGTCAAATGAGCCAGATTTTACCTTTTTAAATTTCCACCCTCCAAAATCGAAATAATGAATGCAAAAGAACTTATCAGTGCCAGCAATGACCAAATAGACAGCGATCAAAGCTAACACGTTCATTATGGAGCAGTAAAGGTGGATTATTCATCTTGAGACAGGCACAGTCTGGAATCTAAAAGAGTCCCTCACTATATGTCAGAGAGGTGCGAGAAACCTGCTCACAGGGTGCAGGGTGGGCAGAGAATCTACTCCCACAGCTAACAGCCCCAACCAAGGCGGTACGCCCCCGATCACTGGCAAGCACCACACAGCCCTCTGATCACTGCAGCAAAAACAACCAACCATATGCTCCCTCAGGCTGTCCTGGGCCCCTCGCTGGGCTGCCAGGCATGCCTTCAGCTCAGCAGTAAGGATATCCCAGCTTCCATGTTTATCAATCCATCCATAGGACACACAAGGTGATATTCAACTCAACTCATTCAATATCTTTAGTGTACATACCGGTAGGTACTGAGACAGGGCATGTTGCTTCCATGTGTTTAAGTGTTATCTCTAACTAAGACAAAAACATAAAGGAAGGTAATAACACCATTTGGGTCCTGAGATGGAGGAAACAGCATGGTAATGTAGCGTCTCAGAACTAAACACTACCTCAACAGTCCTTTAATTACTTAACCATGAAAGGCTCCAATTACCTCCCTCTCCTATCAGAATAAACACACCTTTGTTTTGTTTTGGGTTTTTTTTTAACAGCAGGACCCCATTTAAGGAAGGGGGTGGGGCAGAGGAGAGAGTTTGGGAGCCCTTAGAGAAAACAACAATCATACTGAGGAGAACTTCATTGTAAATATCCCCCTACAATGCAAACGAATGCCTCTCTGTCCAAAACATATTTCACAAAACTATAATGACTTTCTGTTTTTGCAAACTTTCCAAAATCTATTTTCAGACAGGCATTAATTCCAATTGCCCTTCCCGCTGGGCTGCATACAATTACCAGCTTTTTATGCACTGCACCATAATTGGTTGCAGACGTCTCACAAAATGGATCCACACAAAGAGACGGCTCTGATTTTAGGGCTGCGGTACCCCCTTTCGCCCCCAAAGCTGAGCCTCTGTAGTTTCACGAGCCTCCATGATGAAGTACAGTCCAAATCCCGTCTCGGCGCCCTGTGTAGCAGCTAACATTTATTGACTTTGGACACCTGGATTTCTTTAATGGCCCCCAATGCGTAGACTACAGTACTTGCTTGTGCTTGTGTATTAGGCCTAATTGTTGGTGAGGCTGTGGCCTACATAATAAAAGTGGACTTATAAAAAGTACATGCTCACTAACAAAGTTGAAACCCACCTATCTTTTTTCAGGCGATGTCTGTTTGTTTGACACAAAGCTATCATCTGTAACTGAAGATTTTTGTTTCAACCTTCATCTCCAAATATTTCATCCACTAAGACATTACCTGGCCAGAGATGGTAAAGAATGACTGAGAACTGAGAAGAAGACAAGGAAAGCTATGGCCAGCATTTCTCTTAAGATTCATTATATGAAAATGTTTTGGGGTTTTCACTAAAGAAAAGACGTGGTAGTGATGTGGTATCCACAACATGCCTAAGGAGATGACAGATGTTGTCATGACCTGCAATCAGTGCCTTTCGTTACGCATTTTCTACTTTGATCTAGCGGTGCTCCTTAAGGACAAGTTTCAATCCATGTTTGTTCTTGTAATAAATACTGTATTGAAATTGAAAGTGACCAAATGACGTGATAACCACTAAACACGAGTTCCTCAATCTGATGCTCCCTAACTCCCTGAAGCTCCATCATTTGGAAAGTTTTGCTCATGTCCATCTACTCAAGTACAGTAGTCATCACTGGCCATGACTTCTGCTGGACTCAAAGAGGTGTGCCCTATAGTAGCAGTCCTGCATGATGATCCATTTCCAGGGGAAACTGAGCAGGAAACTAGTAGATGAGTCAGACTAGTATCCCTTACTCCTCTCCCTGGAATTTCATGTTTGAGCCCAATAGAGAATGTGACACAGCATAGGGAGGAATATCATCATATGCTTTACAAAAGTCACATAAAGTTGTGCGTGTTATTGTTTAGATAGAGGCATTTTGCACACCCTAACCATAACCAATGGATGAACAAATAAGTCAAGTATCAAGTCAAAAACATTGAGTCAACATTTAAATGGCAGCAAATCTCCACCAAGTTCATGCAATATATAGATGGCTTAAAGACGTATACAATTGGACAGAGCAAGATAGAATCATTCCCTTCAACTAAGATACTTGACTTGATATTTAAGGTCTCAATAAGCTTGCTTCACAAAAGTTAGTAGAATTTAGAAGTACCCTGAGTTACAACTTTGACTACCACAATAGAAGAGTGCCATTGTCTATGATAGAGTTAGCGGTGATTGAATAGTTTGTATTGTCTTCATTCACATTCTTGACTAGATGCAAGTTATCTCAGGGCATTAGACCCAATTCTGCTTTGAGCAGACAGACATCTTATCAAATAAAGGCAGAGGAGAAAAAAAGGACCAAGAGGAATCTACCCTTGACAGCACAGATTATCTCTCTGGACACAGAAGGTGTGGGTTTCATTGTCAGTCAAGGATGTCAACAAACTTGCACACACTGGCCTATCTATCAGCATATGCCTTGATCTCTCACCATACAAACTGGCAACGGTAAAAGACTGCATTCCTGCCCTGTGCGAAAGCCATGAGCCTTAACCGAGATAAGGATATTCTCAATCATTGGCATACATTTAGGGGCATGACCTCATGGGAAACTCAAAGAGAAATGTGAATCATGGCTAGTCTGAAAAACCAGGACGCAACAATTACATCAGCTAGAAAGTACAAAACATTTACTGTAAGATTATAGTGAAATCATCATATGGAGTAAAGGATAGATAGGTGGTATCAGTGATATATAAATATGGGAACATGGAATAAATGTCATTCTGGGACAAGTATAGACCTATGTTTAATAAACTTCATGACAGTTTATTTACTATTCATATGTATAATTACTATTTACTTACTGTTGACATCTAAATCCTGCAGTCTCTAAATCTTGCCGTCTCTAAATCTTGACGCCAATTTTTTTGCAAATATCTAGGGTAAGGCAGGCAGCTGTGCTTTAGTCCAAGAAAACATGACCCTGGTAGTCAGGTGATAGTAAATTCACATCTGCTTTCTGTTTCAATAGAATAGAGGCTTTAGGCTGCAGCTCAATGCAAAACAAAGCCTCCTGCATGCAGCCTAAAACACCTTGGATGCTGTACTGGAGGGAGAAAGATAGGCTTTGTGCTCTGAATATCCAGAGCTTTCCAATAGATCCTCATCCTTTAGCCTCGCAATCATCTCTCTATTCACATGAAGGTTCCACCAATATGTTTCAAAGACCCAGAAGGGATCAAGGTCATTTCTCTTTTGTGAAAGCTCACACTGATCGTTTTACTTGCTTGTGTGTGTTTAACATAACAATTGTAACGGTGACTGATGGAGAGACTTTCCTCAAGGAACCAGTAGTTCAGGATTGAAAAGCAGTTGAGATCTTCAGTTTCCAAAAGTATTTGTTATTGGGTATCTGAGGAGATCAAATAGGAGGCTGGAAGGAGGCAACAGAGCTACCCAGCTCCTGTTGCCCCGTCCTATGGTCTTATGGATCCCCTTATTGGCAGAGATGTTTTAATAAACTCTGGTGTCCCTTCCCAGAGTCGGGAGGTCAGTAATGGCAAAATGGCTAACATCTGGACAGCACGTTTAGCAAACGCATAATGCTGCCTTTGTTCTCTTGCCATGGCTGGGAGATGCAGACTGACTTTGAAGTGCCAGCCTCCAGCAGGGCAAAAGTGGTATGAAAACAGGAATATGCCCTAGTGACACTAAGATCCACCAAAACAGAACATGAATTTTAAACTGCATTAATTGCTAAATGTATATAAGTTATCCAAAAAGTGCTGTGGAATAGGAGAAGGAAGGTCCAGAAAGGTTTCACTAATGCCTTGTGATTTTTCTGCATTGGAGTGAACTGTGAAAATAAGTGATGTGCAGACTGTTTCAATGATTACAAAAGTCAGTGACACATACTTAATGAAGACTGTTGAAGCCAATCAGTTTGTAAAGTTGATAACAGATTCAAATTCTTCTTCCTAAAATTGATCACCAAAATACAGTTCTACCACTTACTTTTTAAACACCAATCTTAACAGTAGGTCTATTCTAAAAAGAAAGGTCATATTCGCCCAAGTCTACTCAGTCTGCATAAATGAAAAGAGAAGTTTTGTGTTAAAAAAAAAAGTTTTTAAAGAAAATTTATTTCCAGATGGACACAGATGCCAATGGAGCTCAATTTCAAACTAATGGGCAAAACACATGCTGCAATGAAAAAGGCTAATGCTTAAACTATGGTAATAAGATTTGATCTTACCTTCGTTTCTACAAAGACGAAGAAACCAACCAGTCCCGTTGCTCACAGTTTAGTCTTTTCTAAGTTACCACAAATTCTGATCGTTGTGTCGACTATTAGGCTGTAGCCTAATTCCATTATGAGAACGAATGAGATGAACGAGAGGACACCCCAGCGCCGGATCAGAGCATATGACAGTCGACCTGAACGTAAGCGAAGTTTTTGCCTATTGCAGCTTGAGAGGACGCAGTTTCTGCCTAACAGCGAAAAAACGGTCCCCTCATTTCGACTGTCTTTACAGGGACACCGCAAGGCATTGTGGACTATTTTAAAGTTGTAATACCCTTCGAGGCACAGCCAACCCAGACAGTATTTTTTCTTACAGTAGACGCATGATCCAAACGAACGATGTGCATTAAGTCAGATAGTTTGGAAAATTTCAGTGTGATATGGTACTGCTTCTCCGGGGGCATATCCTTTTCTCCCTGTTGTGTTTGTTTTGCATAAAGTTTGGAAGTAGCATAATAACAATGCAGGCCTACAATTCATTATGTGTTGGCTATGCATGTTTTAAAAGTAAGTCTATGCATGTTTTCACAAACCTAAGTTGAAATGGATCATAAAAGGACTGACCCAAAATACACATCATGCTTTTCTATGATGATCTCATTTATTCTTGTAGATTAAATCTAGGCAACACTATTGCCAGTAGATGTCATTATATGTTCTTCTTATTTGCCTTTGTACTTCGTGTAATTTGTTTTATTAAAAGGTCATTCTAAGAAGCATCAACACAAAGGATACTAAATTGCTGGGGGCTCTTCTGAATTGAACTGTGTTCCTATACTGACCCCTTGTGACATGTATATGATTAGACCTGAAGCCCTCAGGCTGAATTAACTGAATATAGGAAGTTGAATACCAGTATGTCAACTTGCATTCATAAAAGAGGTAGGCCTAATAAAGATTTTATTATTGACTCTCATTCTTCAAAATGCTTAAAATCTGTCTAAAAAGCCATGGAGGTAGGCCTATTTCCAGTTTTTATTTTATTTTCATTTACTTACTTAAGCAACACTGTAGTCTAGTGTAAAAGTAGTGAACTATTTACTTATAAATTGCACAAGACCTTCCACACATTTTCCATGTCAGTACTGGCATTACTAAGAGATGTATTGGTACATGATGGCAATGTCATGCTTAAAAAAAAAAAAAAATATATATATATATATATATATATATATATATATATATATATATATATATATATATATATATATATAATAAAAAGTTATGAAAAGTTTTATTACTGATTTTCTACCCTCCAAGAACTGTGTAATTCATATTCTGGTTGTCCAGTGGGAATAATTTTGTTTATAGCCTACACCCTTTACATGACTAAATGCTATCCACATTCATTTGGAGATGCATTGAAAATGAATAGCCTGATAAAAAAGGGAAACCAGAAATCATGGCAAAAAGTTTCAGTCTCGCTTTAAGTTTATTTGTAAATTTTTGTTTATAGTTTCATGTGACTACCACTGCAATCCCACCTCTAACACACACACAAATATACTATTACTGGTGGTCTACTTTTTAAAGTGGTGATGTAGGCTATGTTCAGGGTTCACTCATTCCCATTTCCCCATATTCACAGTGACTGTTTTTTTTTTTTTACATTTTCATGTGGTAGGGAAACATCTCCCCTTAAATGCAGGCAAAACTAATGTGATTCTGGGCCTATGTTGCAACAGAACATTTTTTCAGGAAGTAGCAAGGTAAGTGCCGGTGTTAATAATGGCAGCCAAAAAGATTCTGAATCAATCAGTGTAGCAGAATCAGATCTGTATTGGGTGTCATCAAGATGTCATTAGTAACACCTCTGTTTACCTTGCAACTTCCTGTAAAATTAGTTGCTGCTACATGGGTCCATAGTGGGCTGAACAAGGGCAAAGATCAACAGTAGGCTATTTGGGGGCAGACTACACCTGGATGTAGGCTACACCTTGGCAACAAACTAGACTGTGCCAGGCACCGAGGCTGGAAAAACCTGAGAAATATTGGGTCAGCATCACCAAGATTTCACCAAAATTATACCAGTTTGCTGCTACTTTGTCAACAACAACTTGCAACAACTTGCATTGCCCCGTAAGTAGCCTACCATGGGACTTTGATTAGGCTACTAAGATTTCCACAATGTCTCAGTGAGGATATACAGCATCTTTAACAGCACTGCCATCAGTATCATATTCACTCGAGTTTTTTTTTTTTTTCCGCAAATATCTCAAATCGTTTATGTCTGACTGACTGTATGGTATAATGTAATGGTATGATATTATTAGCCTAATTGCTGTTTTCACCATATTTTCTCTTGGTTAATCAAAAACAAATCATGTCACACCATATAGCCTAATTTTGAGTTCATGAGGTGTAGTCTAAATACACTAACTATATTGCAGACCACTTTATCTCTTCCTTGCACATAACCTAGTGGTAATAATGCGTAGGTTATTGATAGGCTACTAGGCCTACCCTTGGTTATTGACTGACTGTTGGCCAATCATTTACTTGCTTGGCTGTGACGTGTCTTCGGCGCTTTCCAGTTATATTTAGAGCCTATTTAAACCCAGAGAGTCGGTCAATGGCCACCGACTGCGTGCCTGCATGAAGTAGCCACCAATGAAGTAGACTAGTGAGACTGTAAGCAGACACTTTGACAACAGCCGACTGGTTAGCGAAACAGTTCAAATGCACGTTTCTTTGTCTAGTCAGAGATGATTTAGAGGAAACTCCTTAGTCTACCGGCGATTTAATTAACGTTAACTTCTTTTAACACCTGCTTGTCAGGACTTCCCAGTGAAACAATATCGACAAATGGTGTGAATCTCCGCAGCCTGCCAATAGAGGCACTCATTACAATGAAAGACCAAGCACTTTTCATGTATAGAAAAAGCAGGACGAAGTAGGCTAGTTTCCCTTGGTGTTTGAGGTGTAGCGTTAACGTTATTGACTCAGCAGACTGTCATATTGAAAGCAGCTGGAATTAGGAAGCTCGGCTCTCTGGGTAAGTGCTCTTTGCTCCACGCTACGGTGTATCCGCCCATATTTATGTGCAGGCCAACCCTCCTCCGTCGTGCCGAACGAGAGAAAGCAGGCCAAATGGGGGAGTGCTAGCGAAAAAACAACTATTTAAATGTTATTGTAGGCAAACGTCCTATGTATGTTTTGTGGATTTTCAAATGTCCAGTACGCGTTTAAGAAAATCACATTGTAATAGTTTATATTTATATTCAAAGATGGCGAGATCGTGTCAAAGAAGACGACAGAGGGCTTGAGTTATTGGTTCTACGGATACGGAACTTCGAACAGAAGAGGTAATGTAGAAGGAAAGAGGGCAGTATCTGATTTAATGCCCGATTTGTCTATTGTTGCACCGCGTTTGGTTACAGTGTTGTTGTTGTTACTTTGTATCTGACACATATTTTGCCTGTATGCAGTTTTGAAACAATTTCACGTTAGTCCTGATGTTACGCCCTGTTAAAAGTCCGGCCCTGCAATGCAGTTCTATGCGGTGCTCATGGCGGTGGTCTCTCCCCAATGTTTAACGCTCTGTGATCTGACATAACGTTAGAAACAGACCGTGTCAGGCACCCACTGAATAGTTTTAGCCTGTTGTCTTAAAAGTACATGGCATCGTATGCTGATTCCTTAAAAAATGAACGAGTAGGTCATGTATAGGCTAGGCCATGAGTGTTATTGTAGGCTAGAAAAGGCCAACATTTCCTTCATCATAAAAATTGGTGTTTTCTTTTTCGTGTCTTCGGTAAACCATGCTCACGAGTAGGAGTACGTAGGTGTCCAGTGAACGCGCGGACTAGAGAAGCCTACTATAGTGTTGTAGAGTAGCCTATTCTGACGATTTTTGATACAAAATAGCCTACTGTAACATTGCAATAAAAAGACTGGAAGGACATAACCTTGCTGGTTTACAGCTACAACAGTGTCATTCAGCCAATCAATGGTTAACTTTCGATTTCTTCACTTCCAGCATTGAGGTAGCCTAACGGTAGGCCCGTATTACAGTATGCAGAGTAAAACTGATGAAGTAGAGAAATTGTCAAGTCTATCTGGTGCAGGCAACAGTCTCTTGCAATTGTGTGTTAAATCTGTTCAGCATTTCCTGTTGAACGAATCCATGCTCACATTCTTTGCAACTGATACAGTATATTGTAGTAAGTTAGTAGCCTACCATATGTTTACGTACAGTAGGTCTTGATGCCACCCTTCAGCATTTAGGTTTCTGGCAGTAGCCTATCTCAAGGACACAGTTTGACACAATAGGCCCACTACTTCTTTACTTTCTCTACTGTGATTATACGGACAGGGTAGATTTAATGTAGCTGAATTTTAGTAAGCCTTTCAAGATTGTAAAGTCAGTGTTTTGTTAGAAACTATTTTTGCCACATTGAGTTAATTGTGAAGTGGCTAAATGGTACCTGTTACATGCCAGGTTCAGTCGTATGCAAGCTGTTTGAAACGTATATCAGCTTCTAGAACTATACATGCAGTAGACCATGTATACTGTATATTTGTTTTTACATTATGCACATCATTACACACACACACACACACACACACACACACACTTTTAAGATACATGGTGATTGCTGAACAAAAACGAACATGCTGAATGCAAACTGCATGTCTGTATATCCTCAGGTGAAAGATGACGGAGTACAAGCTGGTGGTGGTGGGAGCTGGTGGCGTGGGCAAGAGCGCACTCACCATTCAGCTCATCCAGAACCACTTTGTGGACGAGTATGACCCCACCATAGAGGTAATGTGTGTGTGTGTGTGTGTGGGTTTTGTTCTGTCAGTGACTGAGTGACTCTGTCTGCTTCACACAAAGCCTGGGAATCTCATCCTTGTGTAACTATTCAAAAAATGTCTTGTAAAAACACTAGCAGTGGCCGGTTTTTCTGGTTGAAAACAGGGCAGGTGCTAAGATGGCCACACTCAAACTTTTTGCCTTCAAAAGAGGATTGTCTCGTTTTTCACATTAAACTAGCAGAGTGATTAACACCATTTTGGAATCAGTTTAAACGAAGTTTAGACTCCCAGCCCTATCATCCAGCTTGCATTACACACAATAAAATGTGTCTGTCTGAAGAAATATGTTGTATATCTATCTGCCTCAAACATAATGTTAGGGATAGTAGGTTCAGCTTCTGGGGAAGGATATTCAGTGTTTCTCAAAGTCAAGAATGCTTCCCAGGTAGCACACTCGCCTTGGAAGTCGTACACTTCAAAAACGAGGTTCCATCAGTGCATCCTTGAAAAATCTATGAACAAAGGCCTCTGTCATCGCTAGAATTTAGAAGGATGCTTGACTTTGGAACAGCACTTGGAGACAGATAATGACGTGGAATGCTCAAAAAAGCAGCCTTCCAAGCATGCTTCCTCAACTTAAAGAAACGCTCATTGTTAGGACACCAAGTAGAGCACCCCAAATGTGTATTGGGATAGAGCAAATGAAGCATTACCCTCATTCTGTTTTTCCTGAATGCGCCATGTAGGACTCCTATCGGAAGCAGGTGGTGATCGATGGAGAGACGTGTCTGCTGGACATCTTGGACACTGCAGGTCAGGAGGAGTACAGCGCCATGAGAGACCAGTACATGAGGACAGGGGAGGGATTTCTCTGTGTCTTTGCCATCAACAACACCAAGTCCTTTGAGGACATTCATCACTATAGGTGAGCTCCTTGTTGTATACAGTAGGTGTAACAGTGCTTACCATGGAGGATTTTGCTGTGAGAAGTGTGTTTTTTTTTTTTACATGTGCAGTAATTGTTTTTCATGCCGCTTATCCAAATTGGCTATCTTACTTGGAGTGTATTAAGTTGATAAGTGACCAGTGTCATTTGCATATTGTGGAGGTTCCTTTCATTCTGAGATGGAAAAAAAACTTGTCATGTTAAAACTTTTAACATTAAAATACTGTACACATTGATAGCATTGCTAGTGAGAAACCATATGTTGCATTCATAGTCTTTGTCACTCATGTGCACCATCTAGTTTTTTAGCTAAAAAAGAAATTGGAAGATTGAATTAAGTACAGATGAGTCATTGGTTATTCAGAAAACAAAAAAATGTTGCCAACTACTATTCTTTCAATTGTCCTCTTTTTAATCTCCTGTTCTTCAAGCAGAAAGACGCTCCCTGTCTGATTGCACCCATAGTTGTGGAACATAGGGCAGAAAGCAGCTGTCCCTTTAAGGCAATCTTGGTGTGTCCGTCTGGACTGAGATGTAGTCTAGTGATACGTTTCAAGAGGTCAGGCCTTCCAGATCTGTTAAAGACCTCTGGGAACTTGGGATGTCCAATTGGGGCCTAAGAGCTTGTTTGTTGACAGTCCACTTTTTGTCTCTGTTGAGAAATGGCCCATAAAGCATTACATAGTAACACAAGTAAATGAATTTGGCCTTTTAAAGTTTGTTAACTTAAATGGCTTACAATGGATTACAGCAAGTTGTAAAGGTCAAGACATGCCCTGTGGAGGGCTAGTCCTGTGGTTGCTTATTTGTCATGTGAAGACATCAGTGCTGATCACTAGTAGTAATAATAATGTGTCAATTTGGGTGTTAATGGAGCAGTGTGTAATTTGTATACAAGTGTGATGCAAATGCAGTAGTTCCTAGTTTTGTACATTCCCATGCTTTCATTTCCTGTTTCAGGAGCCTTCAGGCCATGTATTTGAATTTTGATAATTAATATAAAAATGTTTTGTTTTATATATATATATATATTGTTATATTATTATATTATATTGAGTTTACTCATCAAGTTAATATTATTTGAGGTATAGAAGCATATTTGTTTCGGTACACAGTAGCTTTTGTGGAGTCTATAAGGGCTTATTTTCCAGACATGAAACATGGCAGATTATTGTGTAAAGGAAAAATAGTTTCCCAAAAAATATATCGGACAAAACTGTTTTTGTGTAGTTTTGTTTTGTGTAGTCTCTGTATGTGTTTGCGTGTTAACAAAAATTGCATAGAGCAGACAAACCATGATCATGTGAATATGGTATGATTTTATTGTGTGTGTGTGTGTGTGTGTGTGTGGTCATCAGAGAGCAGATAAAGAGAGTGAAGGACTCTGAGGACGTCCCCATGGTCCTGGTGGGGAACAAGTGTGACCTCCCATCCCGCACGGTGGACACCAAACAGGCCCAAGACCTGGCCCGCAGCTATGGGATCCCCTTCATAGAGACATCAGCCAAGACGAGACAGGTACACTCCCAACACTTGTAGCCTTTCTACTTATGAATGGAGGGAAAGAAGATGAAGCAAATGCCACTAGTCATGGCTGAAGGGTGGTATCTTTACTCCACATGCTGGTCAGGAAAGAGGATTGTATTTTAAAGATTTGTTCTTACAGGCAATGGCTACTGTTTCCATTTTCTCTAAGCTAAATATTAAGTTGAAGCGAATGGCTTTATTGGCTATGTGAGTAATGAGCGTACTTTCTTATTCTTTGTGTGTGTACTGTAAATTTGTTGCAGAGGTTTTTTACCTCCAATGGAAATTGATACCTGCTCTCTATAAACATTTCCAGCTCATTATCCTTTCCAGTTCTCATTAGTATGGGCTCACAGTCTCTGTCTTTTCTCCACCCACAATGCTCAAGCCTAGCAAGACGACCTGAATAAACATGCAAATATCAACTCTGTCTAAATGCTTGGGGCATTTTGTAATAATTGAATCTGCAGGGTAATTGAAAAACATTGAATAAGTTTATTGAGTTATCTGGAAAAGAAAAAAAATCGAATTTGGCTATTCTTTCTTGCCTTTTAAAGACTTGTGTGTGTATATATAGTAAAAAACAAAACTCAAGTGGAAGATGAAGACTTGGTGAAGTGGTTGGTGGTAGCATAGCGATGGACCGCTAGCCAGGCTGATTTGTGCTGGTATTTGCGCTCGGTGGCTGTCGGGGTGGCCTACTGGTAATTGATGGGCACAGAGCTATCGCTAATGAGGTGTTTTTATTCATGGTCTGTCGTTGTGGTGGTGCATGCTCTTTCCTAGCACAGTCATTTCCAAACACCGGCATGACCATTACGGTTATGTAACGAGCGGGGGTATTGATAAATCAAGCAAAACAATCATAGCAAGGAATGGAAATAAAAATCTCATTCATACCCATCATTTGTCAGGGTGATCGTTGTGTGTTCGCACAATAAATAATCTGGGCTTGGGGAAAATGATTGTGTGTGTGTTTGTGTGTGTGTCTGTGATCAGCAGAGATGTCACTCCGTTTAGGGTTATAATGGTGCTCATTCTGTTTATTGCAGCCGCAGATCTCTCTCTCTCTCTCTCTCTCTCTCTCTCTCTCTCTCTCTCTCTCTCTCTCTCTCTCTCTCTCTCTCTCTCTCTCTCTCTCTCTCTCTCTCTCTCTCTGTCTGTGCCTTTCTTTCTTTCTCTCTCCCTTTCTCCCTCACTCTGCACTTGTCTGCAGTGTTCAAAATCTCATCTCTGTGAGGTGTTGGGGACATGGTGATCTATCTCACTAAATTTTCCCTTCTCAAGACTGCAGACACTGAGGTGTCGTTTGCAGCTGGCGCTATACTTGGCATCACAATAATCTCCTTTGCCCTTTAAATGCCAGCCCCTCTGTCCTCTGCTACGAGCCTAAGCATTTTAATTGAAAATCTGATTTTTGTCTGTTTGGAGATGGCATCAAATGAGTTGCAGTGCCATGTTGGACTTCTATGGCTCTGCTTAAAGTTCCTTGGAAATCTTTTTTGATCACTTTGTGTTACGAAAAATGCTTTATAAATTGTGTATACAGACCATGTTCACCTTAATTTAAAGTTAGCAAACCACAGGAACCAAATTTTATGATCATAATATTCTACTTCTAAATGTTGTTTTGCTTTTTTTTATTGCACCACACGAACATTTGAACATATGTCCCACTTCTTCGCACTGAAGCTATTAAAGTGCACCATCGCTGCTCTAAAATTTTCATCTCAGACCTTGTTGGCTCCTTCTTATAAGACCTGGTGGGCTCTTTATTTTAAAACCCTGCCTGCCCCTCTTGCCCTGAGGCCATATCATGCCTCTGGGTGTCCCCCTAACATTGAAGGGAGTTGTGTTTCATACTGCAGAGAGTGGAGGATGCCTTTTACACTTTGGTACGGGAGATCAGACAATACCGGCTGAAAAAGCTCAGCAAGGAAGAAAAGACTCCACGCTGCATCAAGCTAAAAAAATGTGTTTTGATGTAACAGGGGGTAAGTGTATGCAACTGATAAATCCCCCCTAAACACCCGTCAGGTGATGGGGCGGGGGTGGGGCAAGACCCAACACCAAATGGGGCAAAGGGTCGTGGGGCTGTCTCCTTACTCAACCAATCTACTGGGATCTGTCGGGCGGTGATGAGGTGGAATGGAGCTTCATGATTTTGGGTTTTAATTTGGTTTCTTCCTCTACTGTGTTTATTTTCTGGGGTGGAGGGTTACTGGCCAGAGTTTTCTTTGTCTTACTGTTTGATCTCTCTTTTTTCCTCCTCTAGGGTGTCGATGATGCCTTCTACACATTAGTTCGAGAAATTCGGAAACACAAAGAGAAGATGAGCAAGGAGGGCAAGAAGAAGAAGAAGAAGTCCAAGACAAAGTGTATACTTATGTGAATAATGCTTCTCTTTACACTATGGCATCACATGAATTATGTTAAAGAAGTGCATTTTGTACATTACACTAAATTATTAGCTTCTGTGGAAAACAGCGAGAAATCCTTTTTTCTTTCTCTCACCACTCTCCTCCTTTTTAATTGTTTTCTGGAAACGAATAAGCTTTATCTCCGGTTTGGTGCCAGTCGCCCCAAAGTGTTGGTCCTCCATCTCTTTTGTAGCATGACTGGTATTGATTTTATATAAGGGTTGAAAAAGGGGTATACATTTTATGTCTTTGGAGTTGACACAACCAATGTAATTTGTGTTTTAAACAAGACTGTGATCTGAACTCGGATCATAACGTAGTGTCACCCATCGATTGGAACTGGGACATTTCTGTACTTTTACTGCAGGAAAAAAAATCTTTTAATCTGTTTGATGGTGGAAGGATGATTTTGGGGGAGGGGAGGACCAGCATTTTTATGGGTACATTCTTATATCCCTAGCACTGTGTTCTGGATACTCCCTTTTCGGGAATGTCATGGACTCGTTATGATGGCTTGCTGTTTTCAATATCTAACTTTCAAAACTTTTGATCTGATCATTTGTGGGTGTTTTTTTAAATGTTAATTGCTAAATCCCCTTAAAATGCATGTCCTCTTGTTCGACATGTGTATAATACTGTTTGTGCAGTCTTTACATTGTTCACTAAAGGACATAACTTAAGTCTCAGAGGCCTCAAATCGATATATCTTATCGCGACAAGAATTTGGTGATTACCAAAGTTGAAGACTGTATACGCAATGAGAATGAGGACTGTTAGAACTTGGAGCCCCAAACAAATTTGCTCGAGGGATAAGGTTTTATCCCTGGTCCCATGCTTTCTGGGGTGATGCTTTCACTTGAGAGTAATGGTGACTGGTCTTCCACAGGTCTGACTGGACCTCAGAGAGCTTCTCAGTTGTTGAGGCTTCGTAGTCATCACCCCTCTCCTGAGGTTTAGCCAGCATATGTTCTCTGGAACACACCAAAATGGCCTGAAGATGGTGCATGAGATTTCATTTGTTAGTGTGTGTGTGTGTGTGTGTGTGTGTGTGTGTTTATTTTTTTCTCTTTTGTAGGAACAAGAAAATGTGAGTAAATCACTCCAAAACTGTTTTTGATGGCTATGAAATGCAGTTATGGATGAAAATCCATTTGCTGCCATACAACAGTTAAGAACTGATCAACCCAGAACAAACACATTCATACTCGTGGGTTGTCTACAAGCAATATTGTTCACCAAATTCTCTTTAATGAACTTCCTGGGCTGCCTTCTGTGAGATATAAGGCTTCACGTATAATGTTTGTTGTACCAAGGACTGATGATTTGGATAATCTCACTTTAAATCTAAATTTTCATGTTCTGAGGCCCATTGCCTTATTTGATATTTTGTGAACTGCACACATAAAAGTCATTTTAAAAACAGGAAACGGGGAATCATTTTATAAAACAGAAGGTGCTGTACACACACAGTTGAAGCAAAGAAAGTTCTTACCAAAAAGACTCACTTTTGGACATTCATTTTGTGATTTACTTTCCCCATCTAACAGTGAGCTTCGTTTTCAGCAAGAAATATGCTGTTGATGTGTTAATTATTTTTTAAATGCTTCTTTTTCTTCCTCTTTGTGTGCCAATACCAGATCTCTCAAATTGGTTTTACCTACATCTGCAGAGACTTAAAAAAAAAAAAACTTTGTACAGTTGTGATACTGAAAGATGCATATTTTGTAAATTGTGCTTAATTTTGTTGTGTCGAAATGAATGTCACTAATAGAGTTGAGAATCCATTTGTCATGTTTGTGAAGGGAGTGAGTGGTTTCTGCTCTTGGAGGTGTGAATGACCACTGTTCAACATGTCTTCGAGCAATGGTCTGTGTGGTGACCGGAAAACAAACTATTTTTGCCATGAATCTCACCACTCTTACATAACGTGTAATAAAACTGAAGAAATAAAACAAAATATGGAGACAAAAAAGTGCGTTTTGCATGGAACAGTCTGATGTGTTTCCAAACATATTTTTGGTTTTAGTGTCACCTTGTGCAAAGATTGTAGTTAAGGCTATTTATATGTGTGACCCGGGTTATGCAAAGTCTAAGCTATTTTGCATGCAGGTACTACTGACAGGATGAAGTTGTGAAAAGTCTGCTTTCTTTTAAAACCTTTTTCAATTATTTGCTAATCAAATGGACAGAAGAATCTATTTCCATCCATAATCTGATATACAGTACTTAAGTCTTTTTGTTTGCCTTGTTATGGACCATTTTGTCCCATCTCTGAATTAACACTGTTGGCCACCTGGGGGCACTGTTTTATCTCTTAATGGCTGACTTCAGATGATTTGGGGCACGCGCGCGCGCTGTGTGTGTGTGTGAGAGAGAGAGATTGAAAAACTATTAACATTACATTTTACTGCTCAGTATGTTTAATTACTCATAACATACAGCAGCCTGCTTGTTCTGACTTTTTCTTAATAGGCCTACTTGTTTGTCTTGAGCAACACAAGCCACTTGTATATTATTTCTGACCAGTTGACTAAGGCTTTTTTACTCTTAAATTACATTTTCATCAAAATTGTATTATCCCTGAAAGCCTTTGATGGGCTCTTTCTACTGACACAATTAGAGATGTACAATATTATAACGAAATGTCTCAACTGTGAACATACTAGCAGATGGAGCTAGAAGGGTGTAAATTAATTTTGACTAAAATATCTATATTCATTTAGTATTGTCATCCATCTGTGCCAATGAATGTGCTTTAGTGAAACCAGTATCCTACAAAAAGTAAGCAAACATACATTTTTTTTTTTTTTGGCTCTCCTGTTGGTGAGAAATGTGACAATATGCCCTTTTGGCTCTCAACAATCGAAATTGTCCTCAGTTGGATATGATGCAGACCTCTGTCACTGTAGAACCCAAAAGCACCGCTAAAAAGGAAGTGTGACTGTTAATTGTCTTCCTTTCCTGCCGTCTCAATCTATATGAGGTGTATAGCCCTATGCTCCTGTGTAGCACACCCGGCCCTACAGTCAAACACGTCTACTGCTATAGTCACACAGCTAATTTCCATACAAACTAGGTGTTGCTCAGGGTTAACTTCCTGTTCAAACTGCCCGTTAACCTTCTCTTAAAACAATGAGGGCAGGGGTGAGAAAAAAGACAGGCAGCCCTCTGTCAGCGACAAAAGAGGAAAGAAAAGGGGAGCGATCCATTAAATTATGCAGAGCAGGTTTTTTTTTTTTTTTTTTTTCACCACTGGGGAATCCAGACCAGGAGCAAGTAGTAGAGGAAACACACGTCTGAGCAGTCCTCACAAATCCCTACGTCCCCTGGGGCCCGGCTTAGGCCCGGCTCTGTCAGTCAAACCCGCCGCGACGCTGTAATCTGGCCCTGACACAGGCCGGTCTGCCGGTCTGATAAAATGCTGGGGGAAAAAACGCATCCGAGCCAGAGTCCAATCCCTTTCCTCGCAGAGCCTCTGGTGGGAAAAGACGAAATAGAATAGAAACGGAAAATGTTCAAGACTTGATAACAGCCAGCCTTTCCCTGCCTTACGCAACCCAAACCTCTCAACTAGAACTGTCAAATCCCTGCCTCTTCGAAAATTCTTCCTCTGCCACTCTCTTTCTTTGGTGTGTGTGTGTGTGTGTGTGTGTGTCCGTCTCTGCGTATCGTGGTCTCCCTCTATATCACTTCCCATTTTCCCCTTCATCTGAGGTGAGTATATTCACTTACGCCCGTAAAATGTAGGGGTGAGACTGTTTGGATAGCTGGCTGTGTGATTTGGGTCTTGGCCTCGTTGGTGGCAAGGGGATTAAAATGTTCCTGTTTTAATGAACCCTGTCTGCTTTCGCCCCGAGGCGGTGGAATATAGGACGGGAAACGGCGTGCGGGCTGATAATGAGCGGCTAGCACAGCCCGGTGTCATCAAACAGTGCAACCGAGTAGAGTCTGATAAAGCGTCATTTTTAGAAACATTAAATAGTCTGTGTAAATATTCATGGAGGTGTAATGAATTGCCCCAGCACGAACACTTCATCTTGCCCCGAAACCCTGCATGTTGCCCAGCTTTTGCAGCAAACCATCAATCAAAGCGGGTGCACACCTGCACCTCCAGGTGAGATTCGATTGGTTATGAATAAAACACGGATGCCTGCGACTTTCTCCTCCTCTCCAGGTAGTCGTGGATGTACTTGAGTTGGTGCAGATATTCCATTGTCTTTGTGACCTTACAGCAGGAGCCTGATTGGGTGATTTTCAGAGTGACATGCTAAATGACTATGCATTTACATATGGAGTGCTGTATCGAAGTTATGCACAGGATGTATGTGCAGTGTAAACAACATACCACGCGATCTGTGAAAATGGTAATTTGTTATGCATAAGTTGCAGAGATGGATGATGACCTCGAAGAACCTTGTGCATCAAACCGCGTAAACAGCCCCCTCAAAGCACTCTGTCATCATAAATGTCAAGGTATGATCAAAAAAGCATAAACAAAGGCACAACTTTCTCTGAGGCACAGTAGCCTTCTTGCATCCTGTGGTATCAACTGATGGCTACGATTGTCTAAAGTCATGTTATTCTCAATACCGTGTGCTTAGAGGAAGTCACAATCTGAGAAGATGAGGAGAAGGTGGTCGGAAAGAAAAAGAACGAAGAGGGGTGTCCTGCTGAAGCCCGCTTAAGAAGGGTGATTCATACCAGATTCATCACAGCAACAGGCGGGACATCCAAGGACTTTATTACCATCATCCATCACGATCACTTCATCTATCTGTGCCCCAGCACTTCGGCAGATCCCCCAAACGCCCTCCCTGCCGATGTCCGCCTTAAATTTACACTCATTCATGCACACAAACATTGTGCCCAGGGCCGTAAGCCACAGCAAGAGACGTGAGAGGGATAGACTTTTGGGCCTCAAGAGTCCTGTGCGGGGCTGCCAGGCAGACTGCACATCCTGCATGCTAAGAGCGAGTTCTCTTTAGCTACCTCCTGCCCCGCTGCCTCTGCCGCCTCTCGGCAATTTGTTGCGGTGAGGGAGCTCAATCAGAGTGTAACGCTGGAACGATCTCACTCCCGCTGGTACTTGAGCAGAAGTCTGTACCGCAGGAGACTGCATTCGCTGGCATATTTCTAATGGATTTGTTTTGGTTTTGTGTGGTTGTAAGAGACAATTTTAATGTTTCAAGACAGCTCTTTGATTCCCAAATGCAGGTAATTGTCAGTGATATCCTTAGAATTAATTTGAGAATTGGAATGGGGTCATGGATTGGAGTTATTTTCATTTTATGTGGACATGGGAATGGAGTGTAACATTGGTCTGAGAGAGGATGTAGCCTAGATTATTCAAATTCTCCAAAAACAAAAAAATGGACTCCTCTTTTAAGCTACCTCTCAATTGTTAAACTTAAAGGATGGACATGAACATTAAAGTATGATATGGCCTCTTAAAAGAGCTTACCTATTCATCCATGAAAACGCACTTCTCATAGAACATACATACAAATACATAGAATAATATCAATCTCAGACAACATAACATTTCGTTGTCGCCTATTTATCACCTTGAATGTGAAACCTCTCATTCACAGGCTGAGCAAAATGCCATCTTGGATTCTCTTGGTCCAGAGTTTTCCTAACCTATTTTCTGTGCTCTTTGGAGGTTAGAGAGAATGACACAACCTGAAGCTATCGAGAGTAAATGCACCGCAGACTGAATGTATAAATTAGTGGCTGGAAAATGTTTACTCGGGCAAATGGCTCAGGGGCGCCGTCACCAGTGGCGGCGAGAGAGGGAGAGAGAGAGATAGATGCCGTTTCTAATGTGACTGACTGTCAGCTCGGAGATGTTTGGGTAATGGTGGTTTCCCTGGTGACAAAGAGAACAGCAAATATAGGGGGGTGGTGAGGTGGGGTGGGATTGGTGAGTTGGGGGTGGGGGGTCATTTTGTGCCTTGTTTGTCACCAAAAATGGTGTGTTGCAATGAAATTCTCGGTGTTAGTACCATAGATATCATATAAGTGATTCTATATATAATATCTATGGTTAGTACTACCACAAGTGAATTTCTATTGTTGTGATGCCTGGTATTGATAGACTACTGAAGGAGAGATTTGGTTCCCTTCCATTAGCCTTCTTCCTCACAACAGACACAAAAAATCCCTGGAATATTCTGACCTTTATCAAATGTGACTAAATATATAAATAAATCAATCAATAGGAAAAAAAAAAGCTGGTGGCATATTTACTCTGAGAAAACAATGGCTCCTACAATTTGTTCCCCTCAATGAATGTGATGTTTTTGTAAATAGTTTCCCCGACTGCCTGAGGGCTTCACCGGCCACCCCCTGAGTGATCATTTATACAACCACAGAGTAGGAAACGCTGCCACTACTATCCATGCTCACACACACACACACACACACACACACACACACACACACACACACAGACATGTACTGTATGATGCTGCCTTTTGTTAATTCAAAGAAAACACAATGTGATAAAAGCATCTGTGTGTGTAAGGAAAGTCATCATCATCAGTTTAGCTATCCTAAGCTCATTGTGAACATCTAGTTAATACATGTTGAGTATAGTAATGCATTAGCAATATCTGATGAATGCTATTATGTGTTACACCAGAAATCCATGTGTGATAGTGTGTGTGTGTGTGTGTGTGTGTGTGTGTGTGTGTGTGTGTGTGTGTGTGTGTGTGTGTGTGTGTGCGTGCGTGTGTGTGTGTGTGTGTTTAATCTCTTCCACATTCAAGTCATGTCACAGGCCAGACACTCTATTGTCAAGAGAGGCTTTCATCTGCTGGCTTCAAATGTGCCTGTCATCCAGTCCAATTATACAGAGAGA
>JAODXP020000017.1:33472829-33495329 GCA_027497455.2 Sardinella longiceps | reverse complement strand
TCATCCTCGACAAGAGGGCCCTGAGGACCAGTGATGGGCTTTGCACAGCTAACCGCCAAACCAAACCGCTTTTTTTTTTGACCACTTCAAACGGGCGCCTTGTTAGGTCGACTGACCACAGAGTGTCTAGCCCCTAAGAGTCTTCCTGACGATTGTGGAAGAACTGCAACAGATGCGGCAGAGATATTGACACCAATAACTGACCAAGCGGCCAGCCAGCACAGCCAGACAGTCAACTGGTTAGGACAGACCTTCCGTAGTAATAAGCTTACTGGCCTTACACTGCTGTGCCACTGAAATGACTAAAAATTAGGCTGTAATGCATAAATTTGAGGTGTCCTAATTGAATCGAGAAAAAACAAAAAAACAAAAACCAGATTTCAGGTCCCTTGCAGTGTTCACAGCCTGTAAAACTATTACAGTGTGCGTGCCAAGAAGCCCTGTGAGAGATGCGCCACTGTCCTTTTTGTTGCTGTGATAAAATGCCTACAATAATGCTTGTTTTATGGGCAATGTGGCAGTGTGGACACTGTGGTGCTGCCAGTTATTTTAGAGATCCTTGTCCAGGTCCCTTGAAATATGAATAAGGTTCATATGAGGTAAGAGGAAAGCAGTGACAAAGGGGACAAAGGGGGACAAAGGGGCCAAAATGGTCATCGCAGTAACACAACAACCAAAAAGACAAGAAAATATGTTCTAACATATGTCCATAAACCACACACGCAGCTTTGTCTGCACTGTGATCAAAGAGCCAGACTTTTCTTTTTTTTTTCTTTATTCACGTCATTGTTACCTCTTCTCCCACGTGATTTTGTCCTCGCTCAGCCAAAGCCTGAGCTGTCACTAGCTGTCAATCATTAAAGTGATGTAATCTGATGCAAACCCTACTCCCACAGACCATAGCGCTTAAGTGGTTCACTTCACAGCGCCCTTGAAATGTGATGGCAAAATCAACTGGTCAAAGGGGCCCAATGAAAAAAAAAAGACTGCCAGAGGGAAGAGTCTGTTGTTCTCATTGTTCTACTTTTGTTCAAAATTGTGACTTTTTTTCACATTCTCCATAAGCTTTGGACGTAAAGAATATTATCATGCAGGAAAGAAGACAGATTAGGGCATGGTGTAAAATCCATATGGATGCTCACCACTGGTTTACCTCCTGAAACGTACGTGCGCATGATCGATAACTGAGGCAAAAGGGGACTGAAAAATCTTTACTTTATGAGGCCTTTGAAGTCCATCCAGCAGGTGGATCTGACCAGAAATATTTTTATTATTTGTTTTATATTTATATATTTTGTGAAGATGTTAATTAAAACCGTAGCTTAAGGCTGTCAGTAACCACACCGTCACTTTTTATTAATCCTAATTTCATATCTATTGTTAATAGACAAAAAGAGAGATTGGGGAAAAAACACTTTCATCTCATACAAACACCAGGGTGATGGCATAATTATTATGGTGAATGTTTTATTTTTATTTGATTATTTTCTCTGAACTGAAAAGGATTTTTCAAAGAAGTCATTTTCACATGCCCCGCACGCCTGATGGGAATTCATCTTAGTTACACAAACAATCCCCCACTCCCTGACACCCCTCCCCCCTCTCCCCCACAGATACATTAATAATACAAATCATGCACCTTTGTTTTGCCGTATCTTCGCGGGCCTACACAGACAACAGGCTTTCCCCCTTTTTTCTAAACTGCTGTTGCTGCGTATTGGCAGGTTCAGGGATGAAATGCAAGCCTGCTGACACATGTCAGATTATCTCGTCGGGGCAGCACCTCATTACTGACGTGTTGTTCACGGTGCTGTTTCAATCAGCGAGTGCGGCCCATGGCCGCCGACTCCAACAGGCAATCAGTTTTGTTTGCGTTTCCGCTCGAAAGCTGCCTTGCTTATTTCTCTCTACCTGGAACATCAAACAAGGAAAAAAAAAAGACTTTCAAAGAACCTGGGTTGTCTGCATTCGTAGTCCTGACACTAATGGCACACACACACACACACACACACACACACACACACACACACAGACTCACACATGCACACACACACAAAAAAAGAAAAAAATGAAAGGAAGGAAAATGCTCTGTTTTTTATGATCAAGGCTCTGATAGTCTTCTGTGATAAAGGCATCGGAAGAATGAACTACACTATTTCATCTTGGAAGGAACCTGTGTCAAGCTCATATTCTGTTGAGAGAGACAGCCAGAGAGCGTGAGAGAGAGAGAGAGAGAGAGAGAGAGAGAGAGAGAGAGAGAGAGAGAGAGAGAGAGAGAGAGAGAAGATTAGATTGCTAAGTTTTGCATGCTGTGCTGTGATTTATGAAGCCCTATGAAGTGTGAATCTCCAGGCTTAGTGTTGTGATCAGTTTAAAATAACTTTCAAAAGGAACACACAACACCTTGGGATATTTTTCGGCAAAGCTGCCGAAGCGCTCTAAGGCAAAGTCAGAGCCTTCCAGTGGGAGGAAAGCCTCATCAGGTGTTTGTTCCATGAGGAAACTAGGAGCAATATTGCAATTGCAGAGAAATCAAGCAATTCAAATGACATCAAAACTGGGGGTGGGTAACCTCAGGGAAAGAAAGCAGGCCGCGGAGGTGCTGCCGAGTGTGGGAGTTCCTAACAGCAAGAGCTCTCCTGAGACATAAAGGATAGCGTGAAAATGCGACACAAAATGCCTTGTAGTGCCACACCTCGTACTTAGTGTGTAACTCGAATGTTTTTCACGGTGGTGAATATGATGGTCAGCCAAACGCTATGAGAGATAGGATGGCCAAGATATATTCAGTGGGCTCAGCCCAATGATGAGAAAATGACTGATGATTATGAGTGTTGAGTTACAGTTGAAGAATGCGAGAGCATTCATACCGATTTTGGTTCAGTTTCGACCCTCCAAAGCCTCTGTTTGCTCTTGCAGAATGCTGATAGGAACTTGCCTATTGTTCCCTAAATGCTGGATTTCAATCATTGCATTGTATTATGCTGTGTTGGCTCCACAACTCCATCCTCCTGAGCCAGACAAAACCGGCATCCATCTCTTTTGTTTTGTCTGTTTTTTTTTCTACTCAGTGTGCATGAGCATGTGTATGTGTGTGATGTGATGTGTGTGGTGTGATCTGTGTGTGTTTGTATGTGTGATGACGCACTCTGTAATTTTCCACCTCTGTAACACCAGCCTTGTGTGTATGTGTGTGTGAGTCTGTGATATGTGTATGTGCAAACTTGTTGTGTTTGTGTGCGGACAGACGATGCGGACGATGGTTCTCGGTTGAGGTGGCCCCTTTGCTCCCATCAGCCTCCATGTCATTACCGCTGACCAGCTGCCCATCCCTATCAGCCACTGATCTTTATCCCTCTGTCCACAGCCCACCAAAACCCCCCTCCTCCATACACACACACACACACACACACACACACACACACACACACACACACACACACACACACACACAGACACACACACCGCCACCACCACCCTTCCACAGCTCCCCAGCCTCAATCTCCCAGCCGCCTGACCATAGCTGAGCGGACTGATGCTATTTGAAGGCCAGACTCACTAATAATGTCACTCTACTTCAAAGCGCAGAGCTGCACTGTCTCCCCAGAGAATCCCCCTCCACCATAGATAAGATGAAACTGCTATCAGCCCTGACAAGGCCTCCCGACAATAATTGCCTGGTCTTTTTTTTTCCACCATTTTTTCCCCCCAACCATCACCAACCAACCAAGTTTTCCAAAACCTAAAAATTCTGCTCTTTTATGTTATATATTATGTATATATATATATTTTTTATGCTATAGAAATTATGCACATGGTATTAACCAAAAGTACGACCAAAGGATCCTGTAAGGAGTGAATACTTTTTTTAAAAAAAAATTTAATGACGCAAAATTTTATCTCAGCGTGTGTGTTATGGTAATCTCTCTCTAATGGAACATGTGTCATTAAAAAAAAGTCAGATAGTCATTAACTGGAAGTCATTCAGTTTGAGGAAATGGGATGGTCATTAGAGGGCTGATAGGACTTGGCTGGATTTTAATTAACTATACTGTTGTGATGAGTAACTGAGAAGTGTAATTGAACCGCTCACCCATCCCCATCCCTCACCTGTGGGAAAAGTCTTCTTTTTTTGTATTACTTTATTGTTATTTTAAAAAAAAAGCTTCACTGTCACTGCAGGTAAATCTATTCAATTTATGGCGGACCCACAGACTTACTCCTGATGGGATTTTGAAATGAGATGCTCGCCTCCTGCCTGCCTTTCCTCCTGCCTGTTGCCTGTCTCGTCTGCCTGCTCTCTGCTGTCAGTCCCCTACTCCACTTCCTCTCTTCTGCCATTCTCTCCTCCCAGGTGCACAGATGTCTATCTTCTTGACACCCAAGGGGGTTTGGTGGAGGTTGGTTGAACCACCCTGCCACCCCCCGCACCACCACCACCACCACCACCACTCACATACACCTCCCTGAAATTGTGACACATACACACACACACACACACACACACACACACACACACACACACACACACACACACACACACACACACACACACACACACACACACACCTAGCCTACCTGCGCTTCTGCTGTTGTGTCTTATGGCTTTTTATTCCTATGTGATACTGCAAC
This sequence comes from Sardinella longiceps, assembly GCA_027497455.2. Taxonomy (NCBI): domain Eukaryota; kingdom Metazoa; phylum Chordata; class Actinopteri; order Clupeiformes; family Clupeidae; genus Sardinella; species Sardinella longiceps. The sequence continues at coordinate 33,490,697 of JAODXP020000017.1, read as the reverse complement.
TGGACTCATGTAGGGATAGAAGCCACTAAACACACGGTAAGGACTCAGCTTGGACTGTGGGGAGGAGGAGGAGGAGGAGGAACGTAAGGACAAAACCCAATCGACAGACCCGCACTTGAAATGGCAGGTCAATTTCCTCTGCAATCAGGTTTTAGTCAATTGTGTCCCAAGGTTTGTGCCGGGCCGGTCATTAAGATAACAGAGTTATGCTGGATCTGAGACCAGTTTGTTCAAGCTGCAGGGCAGGCCTTGAGAGTTCTGCCATCTGTCATTTTATGAGAAATGCCTAAACAACAGATGGGGCAGAACTGAATATCTAATTTTTTATGTGATGAAAATCATATATATACAGTATGTGATTAAATGACAATCTGTGTGATGATAGTGTAAATGTGCACTCCATAAGGTGCCTGGATGTTATTGAAAAGTAGAATTAAAAATAAATAAATAAAAATAGAGTGTATGACAAACAAAATAATTACAGTGCATGACTGCTTCCATGTATGTGTATGTGTGACAGGACAATACAAAGTCATTGTAATAACAATCTATAGGCTACAGGTATTTCGGTGAAATAATGTTAGTATAGAGTGAGTTGTGAATTTAAAAGAAATTCCTTTTTAGAGAAAAAAAGTCTGATCCATATGTTGTGACCTTAATGTAACTTATTTTATCCCAGTTGTAAATTGTATACTGTATTCATTAATAATGTTCATTAGATGTATTTCTGTGATATAGGCCTACTAATTACAGTAAATGCATGACATGGAATTACAAAAACTGTGCCTCTATGCTTATGTTCAGGTGTGGCACAGTCTGTGCAGTTTATTTTTTTTATTACAAAACTGATAAATTGTAGCCTGTATTCATCTAACAATTTTGTGATTAGTTTTTCTTTTTTAATTTGCTACACATTACAGTGGACAGTGCTCTTCCTGGTTCATACACAAAAAATCGAATATTTTAGACATTCTTGCTTCCTGTTAGAATTAATATTATCTAATTTCAATTAAAAAATATGTTGTATATATTTAAAATACAGTATAAAAGAGGAGGTAGACCAGTGAGGCATACTGCATGTGCCATGGCCAGAGAACAAAGGTATTATACATACAAAGCACACTGTAGTTTGAAACCAAAGGCCATCAGGTCAGAACTGGCAGAAAGCAGTGAACCATGGGATTACATGAAGAGACAGGAGGAGTCCAGACAATATAAATCCAGTAAAGACCTGTGGCAAGTTCTCTGAATTGCTTGAAACGGCATACCTTCCAACATTGTACCTTCCAAAATTAGTGCAAAGAGAGACTATTCCAGTTATTTATGATTACATATACAGTATAATTATTGTTATACTTCTTTTAGATATTGATAACATATTGTTTGGAAATTGACCTGCAGATTGTTTGTGTGCCTGACAATGTATGTAAAGAAAATCATGATCTGATGATACTTGATTTAGGCTTATCCGCATGCCTGTTGTACAGCTTCTGTAAAAATGAATGCTATATGACTATCTGATTGCATCAATTTGTTTTGCTCCTACCACTATTTATATAACTGCAGATCAAGCTTATTAACAAATAAAATATTGTTTCACTCATTTGCGTTTGTCATTGAATCTTGTTTCAATGAAGAGTTTGTGCTTACTGCTGTAATATTATTCTAGCCTAAATGGCAGTAGACCTCTTTAATTAAGCCATTAGGCTCATTACTCCAAGCGCACAGGACCTAATGTGCCACTTGACGGCACAGCCCATTGCCTCCGAAAAGACTGGTGGTTTCATAACGTGCCAGTATAAGACACCTTCAAAGGGCTCATTGTTTCATATTGATCACAGGCATTTTATTCAGAGGTAAGGCTCTTGCACAGCGGCTCACTGTGCAGTGGGAGAGCACTGTGTGTCCATTACATAAAGCCGTGAATGTCAAAGCAAAGAATCACCACAGAAAGATGCCTGAATGAGCACCTCTGCAGAGGAAGGTAAAAGGCTATAGGAAGAAAGCTTCAATCTACAAGAAGCTTTTAAACATATACATTTGTATCAAATTCAGATACCAGCAATTCTGAGTTGTTGATTTATGGCTGGCATTGTTGGAGATTCCTCTAATGTTGTAGCAAATAGATACAAAACAGAAGTAGATTTCAATGTAGGTCATTCTGTTTTGCCTTTACAAACGTCAAGCTTATCTTTTGTTACAGCTCTTATTTAAAGTGTTTGTTGACATTAGTCCATTATGCTGATTCTAACAAATAAATTCACTCTGTGATTCTTCAAGCTGTATGAAAAAAAACATAACTCCAGACAACAAAGACACAAAGGGAGACAATTGCAGACTTTCAATAACCAACTTTATCAGGCACTTTGTTAAGCACTTCAATGCCAATCATAGACTAAACAATTCCCTTTCTTCTTAATCTTCGACTCTGTTGCATATTATTAAAATAAACCTTTGACATTATGCATTGCACAAGAAATAAACTACCTACAATATTATACAAAGTTTAAGATACATATAAACAAGATAAAGCACCTTTTTTAAAATCTAGTAAATAAGAGTCCTAAACAGTTGCAGGACAATGATGGATGATGGAGTGTGGGTCTTCTGTGTGAAAACGTCAGTGCACGGGAGAGCTTTCAGATAAGGGCTTGTTAGCACCTGAGATTGACAGATGTGATCTCATGCAAATGATTAAAAGGCGGTCATAATGCCCTTTCCAATAAGCCAGCTAAACACGTAAAAAGAAATGCACTAATTTGTTTATCAACAGTATTTCCTTCTTGTATATATATAGGTTTTTTTTGCAGGACCTAGAGTACCAGCATGTGGAATGAAAGGAAGAGAAGCTGTGACCTTTTCTCTTCCAATGGAGGACATTTGTGTTCACATTACAGTACAACATAGAATAGCACCAGTTAATGTTATACAAAAGCCAATACAAAGAATGTCACTGCAGTACAGTAAAGTAAAAGGAAATAAAAGCAGTAAGTCTCTAATGCATAAACAAAGACACTTTGCCATGGTCCATATTATTTTGTCTTTGGTCCTATTCTCCCAAAATAATTTTTTGTGAAGGTCATAATGTCATGCATTATTTAACAAAAATATTTTCAGTTTATTTTCAAGTAATATTTTTTTCTTTTCTTTTTTTTTGTAAATGAAATAAAGTCTCTCTTAAAAAGATAATGTCAAACTTCAGAGGAAAGGGAATAAAGTCCTTTCAGAAAAAGTTCCTGCACAACATATTTTATATTTCATAAACTAGTCTTTTCCATTGGTCCTCACATTAATGCAACAGCACATTTACAAAAAAAAGAAGATAAAAAAAGAAATAAAGTGACTACATAAAAAAGTGAAAACATTGTCACTGAGGGAAGAATTGGGAACATTTCTCCTGGTACAGTCCTATCGGCTGCTTTTCAGCGCCTACAGCTCTCTCAGGATGTTCTTCCCTCAGTTTATTGATTCAGAAGTGTCCTTCCTTAGAGGAATTTTAAAGCTAGTGAGTTTCTGGCCAAATAACTGGCTCAGGAGGTTATTCTGTGACTCTGCAGTGCGGTAGGAGTGTGTGTCCACAGATCTGACCCCCGCTTTAGGTTTGGACTTGTTCAAGGAATTGCTCAATGACGACACAGACACTTTGGAAGTGGGGGACTGAACAGGCCGTCCAGGACCTAACCTCTTCCCTTTGTAATCCACATTTAAGTGACGTACAATCTCTGTCTTCTTTGGTGGATAATTGTCAAGGGAGCCCTTTTTAAGTTGCAGTCCGAGTGTCCCTGTCCTATGCTTGGAGACAATCTTGTTGCTGACAATGTCGTCCTTCACAGATGAGAGCACGGGGTAGTCACCTGGGGCCTCTGGCTTTCTGAGACCCGAGGGGAGTTCAGCCTTGCCTGGACGGAACTTCTTTTTCGCCCGTGAGTCAATGCCGAGATTCTCCCGTGCAACAGTTGACGACGTCTTCTGCGAGTTGTGTGCTACTTTTGTTTCTTTCCTCTTTTTCTGCAATCTTGCTGACTCTTTCTCCTCATTGGATGATGAAGATGTCAGGGGAGTGACCTTGGAATGATTGACTGGTGTCACGTCTGTGGCTCCGGAGCACAATGCCTTCGGGCTAGCTCCAGGACTGTGCTTGTGGTACTCCCCTGCTCTGGAAGATGCTTTCTCCTTGACCTGATGAGTGACATATTGCTCAGTGCCACTTGCAGATGGAGGGTCTTTGCCCTCACTGTCACAGCTGGTGGTGAGAGCAGGGTGGTCTTTAGCTTTCTCTTCCCACATTTGTTCATTTATCAGCTTTGGGGAATAAGACAAGGGCTCTTTCTGGGGCTGATTGTGGGCCTGCGAGTTGTCGAGGTTCTCACTCTGAGGAGGACATGATGAGATATTTGAGGATTCTCCACCTCTCGCTTCTGATTTGTTATGATCTGCCTTTTTTAAGCACCCCTGGATATTCGCAGTTTCTGAAAAACACTGTTTAGGTTCACTTGTGCAATCACCCTCATCACTGGTATCTTTAGCAAACAATACGGGTGATAATGGTGTTTTTGGGATGAGGTGGTGATCATCTTCTTCCTTAACATCACAGTTGGCTGTCATACACTTTTCACCTTTGCCGTTGTTATTTGTCTCCTGGGCAGGCTCTATGTGAGACAGGTCGTCACATTCCTCTGTCTTTGGTATAGCTTTTGGGGGCGAGGTCTGGACTGCAGAGTCCACATTGAACTGACACTCTTTGAGCTCGTCAATATTCTCGTCTTCTGTCTTCATGTCAGAGTCGCTTGTCTCTCTTTGGTGTTCGTCATCATCACTGCACTGCATAGGCTCAACCATTGATGGTTTAAGCACCTCTAGCTCTGCACTCTGCCCTAAGTGGCAAGAAGCAACGCTGGCAATACCACTGTCAGAGCTATTTTCCTGCAGGTTCTCCGGCAGGATTTTTCTCTTCTTGCTTGGCGGAGAGTTAAAGCTGTCGTCTTTACACACCGTTGGCTTGCATGGCCGCAGGACTCCTTTGAACTTGAAGATTTTGTTTCCCCCTGCCAGATGTTTCTCCATGTGGCGATCATACTGTTCCTTCTTGGAGAAGATGTAGTTGCATGTGCTGCAGATGAAGGATTTTTTGATCACATGCATCACATCGGCACACAGCTCACAGGTGTAAAGGGTGGTGTGTTTGGAATCAGACTCGTCAACCTCCTCGTGCTCATTCTTCAGGTGATCCTTCAGATCCTTTGCCTCCTGGTAGGATACAGGGCATTTGTGACAGAGGAATATTTTCTGCAAGCTGTGCACCACAAGATGTCGCTGTAGCTTGAATGGCTTTGGGAACTGTTTGCCACAGTGGTGGCAGTCTCTGGAGGGGTCCTTGCAGTTGGGATGCATTTCAACGTTCTTAGGAGCGATCTCGGCCTTCAGGACCTCAAGGGGAGTGAAAGAGCTATGCTTGCCCCCACCACTGCTTTTGGTCTTTGTCACTATGGGTTCGCTGTCATCATCTGTCTTTGTGTCTTGTCCAGTTGTGTCAGTCGTAGCTCTTCTATCTTCCCTTGAGGAGGACTTGGCTGAGTCCCCTCTGGTGGATTTGCTTGGCTGATGCTGCATGATGGATGTGATGAAGTTCTTCACAGCGTTCTCCTGCATGAAACAGCCAGGCATGTCAAGGAGGGAGCTCTGGGTCTGTCCCTTGCGTGCAAACTGGGTGGCATGTTCACGCAAGTGCTCATTGTACATCCATACATCTGATATCTCCTTCAGGCACATGCCACAGGACCACATGCCTGCCTTGTTCTTGGCATGCTTCTCCCTCAGGTGATCACGGAGTTGCTCGCGAGAGCTGAACTTTCGCTGGACGCACATGTAGCAGGTGGGTGGTGGTGATGGGTTGTGGGAGAGCTTGTGGAAGTTGAGCTCACCCAAGGTGAGGAACCACGTGAAGCAGACTTTGCATTTGTACTGTTTGTCCTTGGGTTTCAGTCCTGCCTCGCCACGCTTTCTACCCTTGCGCTCCGTAGGCTGCTTCTTGGCAGGTTTCTCACTCTCAGTGGGGAGACTTTGCAACACATCTTCATCACTGATGATGCTTCCAACTATCGGAATGTCTTTTCCAGGATCAAAAAATTGAATTTCTGGAAGCTGGAAAGTGGTGTTGAGGTTCTGAATGTCAATACTGGGGAAATGTGAAACATTTTCCTGAACACAGGAAGGAGCACCATGAAAAGTATCAGTAAGTTCTGATTTACACGAGTCTGCATCTGGAGCGACCAGAGGATCTGTGTTGCTGACAGAGTTTGAGGACTCCAAGGGCACTGCGACCTTGCTAATGATGTCCTCAGTGGGGCATAATAATGTGTTCATGCCATGGTCTGCAGCCCCCTCATAGCTCTTCTCTTTCATCATGCTGTCACTGTGACAGTCTTTTTCTGCAGAGCCTTTCATCGTGCTTTTGTGACACATGTCTAACATGATTGCATCATCAATAGTCATATTATATTCACAGGCACTGACATTATTCACAAACATTTTGTCAGTCTTGTTTTCCTTGTAGTCTTCTCTATTGTCAAGGAAAACATCAGTGGGTGGATAATCCTGAACAGCTGGCACGTTTGGTGCTACTTTTTGCTTTTTATTGCTTTTGCCATACACCCTTGGGCACTTTTTCCTTTTCATCTCTTCAGTCCTTGGGAACAACTGTGAAAATGTACTCTCGTCATCAAGGAGGGTGTCAAGGTCTGGTCCAAGACCAGAAGGGCTAGCTGGGGGATCTTTCAAAGAACAAGGAAGCAGGTCAGCATTTTCTGTTGGTTCATTAATGTTCTCGCTCTTAATCTCTGTCTCCACTTTTCCTTGCAGCTCTGCATTCAAGTTCTCCTGCCCTGCAGACGCAGTGTGTGCGTATGTTGTTTTCATGTTACAGGCCTCATGCTTCCCACTCAACCCACCCATCTCAGATTCCCCGGGAGTCAATTCATCCCTTTCACTGATGCTTGGTTCTTCTGGAGGCACTGAGGATGTCAGGCCACTCTGTAAGGAATCACTTTCACTTGCCAAAAGATCCTGCTTTTCAATGGTGCATGCTTCTAAGGGAAGTGTGGTGAAGTTCTGATCATTGTGGTCACTCTCCACAGTAAGTTTCTCTACCATGTCAGATACAGGTGGAAGCTCAGGGGGTATGGAATGCAGTAGTTCTGTGTCCAGCATGGACAGCAGCTCGTCTGGGAAAGGGTCAACTTTCACAATGTTAAATGGGTAACTCCCACCACTGACTTCGCTATTTTTGTTTTTCCACGCTTTGCCATTTTTTCTAGCCTTTTCTGTTGCTAGAGGTCTTTTCTTGTCTTTATTTTTAGACTCTGCTGAAGCATCTGGTTCATTTGACGTGCTTTCTAACATTAAAGATGGCTCTTCCACATTCAGAGATATTCCATTATCCTGTGTTTGCAGGCTATGCATATTCAGTACATTTAATGGCTGGGTGTCTTTGTGGACAGGCACTGTTGTTTGATAAACTGTTGTATTGTTGCTAATGGATTGACTCACGTTTGTTCTCACCACATGTTTCATGGCTTTATGTCTTTTCAGTCCTGGCAGAGTACGAAAGTACATCGAGCAAATCTCACACTGAAAGTTTCCTTGGCCGGTGTGACTGGCACTATTCTTCTTTGGAGAAGACTTTGCCTCGGTATGCTTTGTAACAAATCCCTCCTCAGTTTGATTTGAGGCTATTGTTGATGTTGTTGGGGATTCTGTAGCAGTGTCACCCTGGCTCTGGAGAACTTTCTCATTACTGGCTATTGCATTGCTCTCTCTCAAGCTGAAGGACACATCCTTAGTGGGAATCGTTAATGTGTCAAAACTCTCACCATCTGTTTTCTTCAGTAGCCCCAGGTGGAAATCCATGAAATCAATCGTCTCAAGAGCCACATGGCAGTTCTCCATCTTGCTAACATGTATTTTATTTGTCGTGATGCATTCTTGTTGTCGGCTACACATTACGTCACTGTATGAGCATTTGCTTTTCTCTTCAATATGGCTATTTTGCAGAGGAATAGACTGCATGTTCAGCGTTTCTAATTTGTTTGGATCAGTTGACAGTTTCAATTCCTGGTCATCATGTACTGTGCTAAGCTCATTTGATGGTAACAGCAAGTCAGTATTACTATGATTACCATCAGATTTTGGACTTGTTTTTATACATGTGAACTCAACAGTTTCTTTTTCCGATGGGAGCGAAGTGAAATTATAGTGGAAGTCTTCTTGATTGTCGGAAACTTCTTTATAACTCAGAGGGCTTAGTTTGAAATCATAAACAGAGTCTTTGCTTGGGAATGTTTCTGTTGCAGATGGAAGAGTGAGGTTAGAGTTGACAGTAACAATGGAATCACAGACCATTGTGTCAGAAATTGACATCTCACTCTTGGGCATTTCAAATTCCAACTGTGAGATACAGGGAGGGTCAAGTCCTGCAACTGCTGCGGCTTCTTCTGATGGCTCACTAATGAATGTGTCTTTCATACAATTCAACTCATTCTGTGCTTCGCTGGGCACCTCTGTGTCCTGGGTAGGCTGACTGTCATCACTCCATTTTGTTTTGTTCAGCTCAGTATCCTCCATATGCAAAGCAGGGCTTCCATGTGGTTGTGCTGAGGAATCTGGTAAACATGGACTGAGTGGAGGCATGGCTAAATGCCTGCTGGATTCCTCCTCGTGAGGGTCATCTGTACATGCCGGGGTTAAGGGTGATGTTACAATGCTTAGGGTGGGCTGCGCCAGGATGTCTTGATATTCTGGGTCCTCTGGGATTTTGTCAGGCAGGTCAGAGGTCGTGGCCTCACTAGTGTCAATATCAGTGTCCATAATCGGGTCCTCAATTTGACTTGTATGCGGTCCAGAGAAGTGTTCAGTGATGCTGATCTGGGGTGAGGCATGGCAAGTGCTTTCTGCAACTGCATCAGTCATCTGGGTGCCTGAATGCTCATCAGTAATGTTTTCTGTTTTATCTGACTTGTCTTCCTCTTGGGAGAGGCATGCAGCTGGCTGAACTGCTATATTTTTCACTACTTCTTCGTCTTCTTCTGCAACACTTTCAGATTCCTTCAGTTCATGAACTGTCAGGCAGCCCTCTTCCACACTTTCTTTACTCTTTTCCTCTGCTTCACTGACTGATGGTTCGCCATGGCAAGACTGAGAGACCTCAGACTCTTTGGAAGCATCTTCTGTGCCTGTCTGATCAGCGTTTAGTTTGGAATTAACTTCCTCTTCTTCCAGCTCCAGCTGGCTGCTTGCCCAATTGCAACTCTCCTTTGACTGCTCTTGCTCACATTGTACAGTGGTGGGAAACAATAATTCTGGGGACTCCGAGGAGTCTTGGTGTCTCGTAAGAGCTTTGCTGTGGAGATGCTTGCATATTTCCTCGGGATTTTGAGGATCATGTAGCTGTGACGCCAAGTGATGAAACGGCCCCATCTGAGCGCTTTCTGTGGCATTTGTGTTATTTTGGGTTACTGGATTCTCTGTGGAGTCGTTTGGTTTTATTGCGTCTACCTCTTCTGCCATCTCACAGCCTCCACTCACAGACTGAGGAGAAGCACAGAGAGTCTCAGACTGTTTTTCTGACCTCTTTTCTTCTGTTTCTGATATAATATTATCTCCCATTAAACTGTGATTAGTTTCTTGGCAGGAGCTCTGAGAGTGTTCTGGGCTTGACTGTAAAAGTTTTGATTCCTGCAGTGGCAGTGGCAAGGCATCCTTCTTAAATATGGAGTCTGAAATGACTTCCAGACTTTTCATAAGATTTTCCTTGTACATTTCATTCTCCAGCATCTCCTCGGATTTATCTGTTTGCGGGCTCTTGACGTCGCTGTCACCCTCTGATTTATGGGGCATACCTGGGTGGTCCTCCTTCTCTGTCACCAGTAGGTCGCTGCTGGTGCCAACTTTGTCATTCAGGGTATCGTGAGTGTGTGTGATCGAGTGGGTGGGGGTGTGGAGGCAGTGCTGCGTCTCAACCAGCCCAAACTGAAGAGGGCTAGCCCAGGGCATCTCGGGCTCAGAGAATCCCTCTGAGTGTGGATCCGTTGGCAAGCTCGGTGCTGTCAGTGCTAAACTCTCGCCAGTGCAGTCCACCTCCAGACCGCTCTGCTCGTTATCTGTTTCTTGGTCTAGCCTCAGGGGTGAGAATTTGCTCATAGTCAGCTGTTTTGGGAGCTCCTCCTCAAGCAGCGGTGAAGTGCTGAGCTTGTTTGTCTGCAGCTGGCTCTCCAGCTCGGTGACGATTCGTTTGATCTCCAGCTCGTCCTCAGACACACAGTTGCTCAGGCTTGTACCGTAGTTCATTATTTTGTCTGGCAAGGTAAACGGCACAGTACCAAAACTGGTCTTTTTCTCACTCTCAGCATCGGAGTCGTCTTTGTATTGGGAGATCTCGTCTGGTAGCTCAGGAGTAACATCCACCATTAGCCCCCAGTCTCTCTGCTCCAGAAAAGGAGAGAAGGATGACTCAAATATTTCCTTTTTATCACTGGTGGGCTCTAATGGACTAAACGTGTCCTTGTTCAACTGGATGTCTGGATAGAGGTTGTTGTCAAAGCCACCGACTGTGAGGTCTCCAAACATTGAGGATGTGTCAAATGAAAGTGGTGATTTTAGCAAACTCTGGTCCTGTTCTAGAGGACAAGGCATGAGGCTATGTCTCATCGAGTCTTTCTGTGCAGTGACATCTTGTAGGTTGGTAGGGGACAAGCACACTTCATCCATCAGCACACTGCACAGTGATTGAGGCTTTTTAACTAACTCGGTGTGGAAGTTTGCTGGTTCTTTGCTACCACCATGCACACCATGAGCAAGCCTGTCAAACTCAACTGTTGGGGTGTCTGAGTGCTGCAGTGTGACATTGCTGATATTTTCATCCTTTCTTTTGTGAGATGGTGGTTTCACCTTTGCCGAACTCTCATCCTTCTTGTGCTTACTGTAACTGTTCAGCTCCTTGTTGCTCAGTACCTCAGCTGAATAGTGCTTCGAGCTGGAGCTGGTTTTGTGGTGACTCTCTTTTGTGTGGCATGTGGCCTCTTCCGTTCTTGCCATGATGCCAGTCTCACAGCTGAAGAGGTCCTCCTTTGCCACAGAGGCCGACACCTCTGTGCTTTTGAATCTAAAAACACTCCTGGTCTTTGTGAGTTCAGACACAATTTCAGTGTTCCTGCTGCTGCTGCTTGAGCATTTCGTGGTGGTTGTTGTCGAGTCCTCTTTGTTGGCAGAGAGGAGAATCTTCTCTGTGCTGTAGCGTTTAGTGTTTTTGGAGAAGGACAACGCCACAGAGGTGTTGGCCTCTCTGCGTACCCTGTGTGGCGACCGTTCAAGCCCATTCTGTTCAAAGGAGTCTGAATCCTTCCTCTTCACATCAACTTTCCGCTCACTGTCAGAGTCTGTGCGGTCAGTGCTCTTGGGACTGCTGATGCTGTCACTGGATATGCTTACTGAAGTGCTCAGTTCACTGCTGGTGGAAGACCTGCTGCTTCGCCGCCTCAGTCTCTCTTTCACAGGAGACAGAGAGATATCATCCACCTTTTTGGAATCGAAACAGTCGTTTTTATCTTGTTTCCATGGAAGATCTCTGCTTTTCTCACTCCTTGCTCTGCCCTTGCATTCTTTGGTGTAGGTGTACTTGCATCGGATGCTCTGGCTGAGGCGACCTTTCCCAGCAATCTTCAGAGGCTCACAGTCTTCATCAGAGTCTGACACATAGTCATACTCCCTGAATGTGGGGGTCTGTACAGTGGGGGTTAGTCTTTCCATCACCAGGGAGAACTGCATGTTTTTGGTGCCTTTGACATGGAGCTTATGCAGCTTGTTCTTCTGCTGGACAATTTTGTGGATGAGCTCCTTGCTCCATGTCCCTCCGCCTGTTCTTTTCCTCTTCCCCTCCCGAGCCACGAGCCGCTGGGTGGTCCTGCTGCCAGACGGGGATTGTGGAACAGACGATTTGACAAACAGGGAGCTCTCCTGCACACTTTTAATTCCACAGCGCTCAGAGAATTTTTTGGACAAGACAAAGCGAGGATTACCTGAACTTTCCTCTAATGTCGTCTCTGACTTTCGCGTTTCTTTCATCCACTGTTTATGCTCTTTGTCCAGGGAGGAGACACTGATGCTCTCTGGTGAGCTCTCCTCCTTGGAGTTGGTGTCATCACTCTGCTCCAAGCTCTGACTCTCTGTATTGCTACTTTCTGTCTGTTTGCTGTCAGTGCTACGGCTGTCTATGTCTGAGTCATAAGAACACTTTCCTTGTGTGTATGACCTTTCGCTGGCACTTGCTTCGTGCTTGGTACGACTCTCAAACATTACACAGTCTTTGGTTTTCAGTGTCTGCCTGTTTGATGTGCACTTGGCAGTCGTGAGGTCATCATCCACAAATGCATCGATAAAGCTGCTGTCAATCTCTGCATTGTCAGATTGATACCCAAGTCCATTCAGAGCTTCTGTGATAAGGCTATCTAATTTAGCATCCTCCATTTCTAAGTCCGGGAGAGAAGCTGGAGGGTTGTTGCCACCTGAAAACAAGTTCAGTTTCAGGGGGTCATCTTTGGGGTCGACTTTCGAATCTGTATCAGGTATTATTTCACCATTCTTACTCAGTCCAAGCAGAGACAAATGCAGGTCTGACGGGCAGCGTGACATTTGAGAAAAGCCAGTTCCAGGAGCCAGGGCTTTTTTGGGATCTTCCTTTGATATGTCTTTGAAATCATTTTGTGCAAACGCATGCTGTCCACAGTATTGCTTATGTTCAAGGAAAGACACCAGGTTGTTAAAGTTCTGATCACACTGCTTGCAAGTGAGCAACACATCCAACTGGTCAAGGTTTGCCGTAGCTAAGGAAGTAGCCAGTAGTTGATGGGCAGAGTATGGGGGAGGGGGGTGATGCTCCATCCCAAAGTTGTCCATACACCCTTTGCTACTCTCCATACTGGACTTTGCATGTGTTCTGTTCTGCAGGAAACCCATCATGTCCTCCTTGGGTCTGTCTGTGGTTGTGGGGTAGGGCAGACCGCGCGAGGGGTCCGCATGGAAATGGTGATGGTTCGAGTTGAGGTGATCTGTGGATGTCAGTGCCTTGCCCTGGGGCTGATGATAGAATGGCGGTGGGCCAACAGGCTTTGAGATTAGCCCATCGTCAGAGCTGCTGTTGACAGGGCTCGTAGAAGCAGGTGAAAGGGATGAGCAGGTACTGCTTGAGGCAGGGTTTTGGGTGGGGGAGGGCAGGGGAGACTCATAGGGGGACACAAGCATCATGCCCATGGGTGGCACCTGCAGAGGAGGGGGGTAGTTACACGCTCTGGTAGACGTGCCAGATATTGACTGGTTCATGCCAAAGTATAGCGATTTATTCTTAGTATCGCAGACCTGTACATGACCTGCTGCCTCTGTTTTGTTTTTATAGGGACAGGGGGGCATCCCTGTGCTACATGTCTGTTTAACACTCTCCTGTCTTTGGTTTGAGTACCCTTCAGTGGGCCTTTTGCTCTGGAAGGTGCCAGGACTTTTCAGCGGCCCTCCTTTGTGCAATTTCTCTTCCTCCTGCCATTCGGAGGGCGAGATCACAAACGTCAGCTTCTGATTACTCAACTGCCTGGAGAGCTCGATCCTGTTCTGGTTTGGCATGCCCGATGAGAGGCGTAGTTGCTGCCAGGGCATGCGGTTGTTTTTACCTGGGCCCTGCCTTTGGTCGTGTGCCGGCTGGCACTGAAAGGGGTATTTCTCGGGCAGGTTGGAGTAAGCCAGGGAGCTCTGCTCCATGGGCGGACAGGCCTTGTTCTGCTGCCCCTCCCATGGCTGTGGAACCCGGCTGTGGCTCTTGCTCACATTTTTATCATGAGGCATAGGGCCCATGTGGACAGCACTGAGTGGGGGGTTGCCGTAAGCTTTGCCAGGAAAGTGCATTTGAGAGCCGGGGCCCTGTGCAATGTTTCTGATATGGTGGACGTTGCTTTGAATGAGTACCCTCTGATTAACTGCAGCTGTGGCACCACTGTCTTTGAGGTGGCAGCTCCTTTTCCCTCCCTCCATCTTGTCCGCCACGCTGCCTTTGCTCTGCTCCGTGCTGGGAACAGAGCTCTCCCCAAGGCCTGTCTCATCGCCCATGCCCCTGGGGCAATGCATGGAAGATGGAGGCCCATGGGGGATAGAAAGGTAGGGCTGCGGCTGAGAGGGCAGGGTGTACGGCGGCCTGTCATCACTGTGCTCGCCCCCAAACTGGTTCCCCCCACCCTGCCCTGCCTCCTGGCCCTCAGCAGAAGGCTGGAAGGCAAACGGGTTGTGGGGAACCAGGGAAGCATCCATATAGTCCTGTGATGGAGCGTTCTGGTCGCAAGGAAAAGCGTCCGTGGCTGATTCCTCCAGCAGAGGGAAGCCATACTGGAAGGGCATGGGCATGAAGCCAGTCTTGTTAGGCTCCACCACAACATTGTTTTTTGGTGCTGTAATCCCATGTAATCCCAGCGTTCTTTCTGGTGACTGCCAAGCGTCAGTCCCGTTGAGCTGAAAGTCCGAGAAGAGCATCTGGCTGGAGGCCTGTGACCCACTAGTGTCCAGGGGGCCCGTTGGCTGTGGCGGTGGCTGCTGTTGCTGCTGCTGCTGCTGCTGCTGTTGCTGTGGTTGCTGCTGCTGCTGTTGTTGTTGAGTAGAGGCTGGGTGCTGGGGGGCAGGCGGTCCTCCAGAACTGCCCACCACCACCTGTGAGGTATAGCTTGGGGAGGTGAGGTTGGAGGAGCCCTCCTGGAAGCACCGGCTGTAGTTCCGGTCCTCTTGCTGCAGCTCAGCCTCCCGTTCTGGGATGCTGGGCACGTGGAACCTATAGCTGCCGGACACCGGACCCCGGCTAGCCTCCAGCTTCTTGGGCGGTGACACCTTCTGCTGTGGGTAGGCAATCCCGATGGTGGGGTTGTTTGAGCGGGGGTTGGATATGCTCAGGCGATACAGCTGCTGAGGGGTGCCACGGTCCGACTTGCTGGACTTTTTGCCCTTGTCCCGGTTTCGGCTCTTGCCGCTGGGTGACTGGGGGCTGCCCTTACCACCAGGCCATGGCCTGCTTTCGCTGGTGAACTTGGGCCGGTTCTGCAGCGATTTAAAGTCTATTTTTCCTGTCTGCTGGGGCCGTATGACAGCCTCGCGTTGCTGTGTGCTCTCTCTGTCCTTGTCTATAAACTTTGCTCCATTGCCTGCTAACCGTGACTCCACGGATCCATTTGAATAGTGCTCCGGAGAACCTCTTTGACGTTTCTCACTGTACTGCTCTCTCGTTGAGCCCACTTCGAGTTTCTTAGACCCCGCATCAAGTTCTTTGGAGGCGGACGCTCTCTTAGTCTCTCCCGCCATGGTACCAGCACGGAGGTGGATCGGCAGGCCAGGTCCCTTATCTGTGCCGAGAGCGACACAGGGACATTGTCTTTTCGAGAACAGCTAAAGACGCCTCCTGTCACATAGGTAGAAAGGAGCAGGTATTGTCTCTTCTCATTGAGCTCCCCTCTCTCTCATAATGCAGAGATGTCCCATCATTATCTGAAGGGCCTGTGAACACAAAGCAGAAAGAAAGAGAATATTTAGAATAATGTACAGTCATGACACACTTTCATTCCATCAAAAAGCATTTCAGTTCAGTCATTTCATAAATTATTGAAGGGCTGAAAAAAATAAAATGCTTCATTTTTATGCCTTCTAAGTGACAGTGAGGGATTAGAAGTCAGTACAGGCAGAGGTTTGAAAGACTCTAGAAGTCTATTTAAGTACCATTTGTAACCACTGGAGGGCAGTCTTGCTACATTTTTGTCAAATGCAACAAGAGCTCAAAAGGACTAGAGTTTCCAAAATAAAGTCCAGGAACGTTGCATTAAAATCTGACTGATAAACTCTTTTCAAATGTTTTTTGGCTTTTTACGATCATAAGATTTGGACCAATACTACTCTCTTTTAGTGGCACCATTTAGATGACATAAGCATTATTCAGACAACAAAACACTTAATTTGGTGAATACTTTTCCAATGACTTTTTTGACAATGACAAAATTAAAATAACAAGTGTGATTCTTGATCCATAATTCCATGGTGTAAAGTCACACATAAAACTTGTGTGTCACCGACTAACAAAACAAATCAGCTCAGCACATGGGATGCATTATGGTGATCTCAGTGAGCACAGACGACCAAGACCAGGGAAAATGAAAAGACAAAAGCACTAAAGAGATGCCTGGGAGAGCTGGTCTTTTTGATATGACCATGAATGCCATGAAAACCAGACATTTAAAATTGGTAGAGTTTGAAGGGAAGGAGCATAACATTTCCTGATGCCTACTCCTGCATGTCATAGAGCATGACTACATTTATTCATTTAGCAGATGATTTTTATACAAAGTGACTTATAATAAATATATACATTTTCACTGGCAACCAATATGAGTTTAATGAGAATAGAAGCCATGACCCTGTGTGTTATAAATGCCCTTCTCTACAAGTTGCTCAAACTCTTAGTAGAGTAGAGACACTCCATTGACTCCATATGCTCTGCACTGCTATGGCTCTCTGTACTTTCATCTGGGGTGAGACAGCAGGCAGCCGAGAGTTAGCAACAGAATGCGATCCCTGTGCCAGCTAACCAAACGCTAAGGCTCCACTCACTCCATTCCGCTCCGCCCTGGGCCAACGTTTAATTCCAGTGACACACACACACACACATACACACACACAAACACACACACCAAGCAGAAAGCCCCGTTTGTTGCGTGGCGGCGCTGCCCTCTTTCTCGAACACAATCCAGGCCTTTGACTCTGCCCTCTGTGCCGGTGAGTGACCACAGCCACTGAGCAGAAAGTCACACACACACACACACACACACACACACACACACACACACACACACACACACACACACACACACACACACACACACGCAAGCATAGACTGGGCCAGTTCCCACTGTACCCATTCCTTCAGACCATTTGGGAAACTGGGAGAAAAATAATCACAGGCCGGCGCTTGCCACCCACGCACATAGACACACACACACACACACACACACACACACACACACACACACACACACACACACAGAAAAACACACACAGAAGGGGAAAGTTGAGGGAGAAATGAGCACAAACAGTTCTTTTTCACACAGATGTTTAATTAGCCATTCCACTGCTTATGAAAGCATGTTGCAGTTGCGTATCAGATGATAAATAGCAGCAATATGCCAACAAAGATCAGAAGAAATGACACTGGGTAATAGCACTGGCAGCTAAAGTAGTGAGCCATAAGGCAAGTTGGAGGAAGAAGGATTTATCATCATTATCCGAGCTTTTATTCAGCTGCCCAACAGAAACGTAGGAACACCTGTGATTCCTGAAGACAGCTTGTCTTATTTTCGCCATCTCCTGTCTGGCAACTAGCAACGTGAGTGAGGGGGTGGTGGTGTTAAAATATACAAGATTGATTATAGCCTCACAGATCAAATTGCCCTTGGAATAAATCGATTCCTCCTTGTTTACGATACTCCAGAAAAAGTTAGTAGAGTAGTAGAAAAGAAAAAAAAAAACACAAGTAAATCAAAAGGAGGGGCTTTTTTTGCGCAAGGCTGTGAGTGCGCTCACTGAAAACCGCACATCCCAGTCACATGACCTTCTCCCTCAGAGTGTCATGCATGGCATGTCTAAATGACATGGCTTTGCCTCGTAATTACAGAGCAGCAACAATGACTGAGAGGGTAGCCACTGGGCGACATTGACCAGAGTGATAGGAAAATTGTGTGTGTGTGTGCCTTACAGGGGGTGGGGGTGGGATTGGGGGGCACTTTCGCTCATGAGTCCACTTTCACACTA
>JAODXP020000017.1:33457829-33467829 GCA_027497455.2 Sardinella longiceps | reverse complement strand
GACTCTCCCAAGGCCCCAGCCAATCACACGCTAGCTACACACAAAAGCTCCCTTCAGCCGCCCTGGAAAGGAATAAAGCCGCATCAGGTGGCATTTTCAAATAACCCCCTGGCGCTTCCAGATGCTCAGCCCTCATCCTTCTACTCTCGCTCTCGGGCTCAAACTTGCCTTCATCAAATCCCCTACCACCACCACCGCTACCACCACCACCAACACCAGGAGAGAGAGAAAGGAGAGAGAGAGAGAGAGAGAGAGAGAGAGAGAGAGAGAGAGAGAGAGAGAGAGAGAGAAAGAAAGAGAAGACAGAAGGTATCATTCAGAGGAGGAGAAAAAGTAGTGTGTTTTTTGAGTGTGTGTGTGTGCGTGTGTGTGCGAGTTTTTTTTTTTTCTCTCTGTTGTCGGGCAGAAGTTCAGAGCATAGGTGGATTGTGGCTGTTTTCTCTGCGGCTTACGGCGGGGGAGCGGAGGATCAGGTAGCATCAGTAACGCTGTTCAA
The DNA here is from genome assembly GCA_027497455.2 of Sardinella longiceps. Classification (NCBI taxonomy): domain Eukaryota; kingdom Metazoa; phylum Chordata; class Actinopteri; order Clupeiformes; family Clupeidae; genus Sardinella; species Sardinella longiceps. The sequence continues at coordinate 33,467,333 of JAODXP020000017.1, read as the reverse complement.
GCCGTTCCGCTCGCACTCCTCTCTGAGAGGCTGCCTGCCGGAGGCGAGCCACCCGCCTGCCCGCCCAGGCGAAGACGGCTGGAGCCCGGCCAAAAGGCGCGAGGGACTGTCAGCCAAACCAGCATTCAGTAGAGCCTCTCTGACCTATTTTTAGAAACATCCATTATCCAGGCAATTTGCCTTTAAAAAGCCTTTTTTCGCTTCTGTTTGCCTAAGAGATGTCAAGCATTGTGAGGGTGTATGGTTTCCTTAAAAGCGCCGGCTTCTGGACGGGAAAGAATCTCTCTTAATTTGGTTTGTTGTTTCAGCGGTCTGGCCTCTTTTTTATGCAGGTAGAGCGCTTGAAATGTAGGCTTGTCAACACAGCGGCAGTAAGTCTACTCTAAGCAGTTGTTGGTTATTCGCAGTGTTAAAAAAAGTATACAGTGACAGAAAACCATGGCTCTGAACTAATGTCTGTATATGTAGTTATATTGTGAAAAAGAGGTAGGGAGTAGAAAGTGTGAAAATGAGTAGAAAATGAAAGAGAAAAGTGTGAGAGAGGGAGAGAAATGGAGATGGAGAGAAGCAAAGGATAAGGAAATGAGAGAGAGAGAGGGAGGGAGAGCGAGCATAGGTGTTTGTGTCTGTGTGTGTGTGTGTGTGTGTGTGTGTGTGTGTGTGTGTGTGTGTGTGTGTGTGTGTGTGTGTGTACGTGTGTGTGTGGTGGTTTTCAGCACACTTCAGGATGCAATTTAATCACCCTGGAAGGGAGCTCGATTGCTACCATGAGCAACACTGGAGGCTTTCCCTTCCCCTTGCCTCCCCGAGAGACACCCCATCTCCCCCCAACCCCTATCCTCGTTCCAGCAGACCTGCGGTTAGCTGTGCTGAGGGTAGCCATGCGGCGGGGGAGGGGCCGTCCGAGGGTGTAATTCCAGAAGCTCACTCCTCACCCCCTCCCAAGTTTCCCCTTGCGCCCCCCCCCACACCCCACCACCCCCAGACAATTTTTTATTACCACTGCATTTTTCGAGCCAGTCTGTTTCCATATTGCTCTCCACAACATTCCGCAAACATGATGGAATATTTGTTTCAGGACATTTTAAAGCCATTTCGCCCCTCCGATTTTGACACAATTTCCCCCAAGTTCATGGGAGACAATGGAACATTACTCACACACTGAGAGGTGTGAGTAAATGGGAAAAGGGTAGCGTAGCATTTAGCCGACAGGAACGTCTATACAGGATATTAACGGGAAGAACTGGGCAACAGCTTCTCTCGTTTCATTAAACTTCTGATAACCCCCCCAACCAAACGCCTTATTCACTCACCCACCCACACATACCAGACTCATGATTGACAAAGTCCCCATTGAAAAATGCAGCCTTTCCAGCGGATGGCTTTTCTTTATACCATCAATATTTTCTATTCGCAAGTCCAACCTGGGTCAGAGGATTTGGTTGCGGCTCAAACCGAGATCTATTTTAATAGCTGTGAAATGAACTTTGCAGAGGATCCAGGGAGCGGGGAGACAAAAAACCTCCAGACTTAATATGAGATCCACACACAACTTCCTGCCTCTCTGGGCCTGCCAACGCTCCACATCAACAAAGACCTGACAGACAGATAATTAATGAGGGATTATTCAAAGTCTTATTCGCCTTCAACCTTCCCACCAAGTTTGCTTCGATCTTATCAATCACAAAAAGCTCAAGGGTGTCTTTTGAACAGTGGTCTACTGTCAAATTGAAAAACTGGCTACCATCTTTTGGAAGATAAGTACAATTCCTGTTTTTGTTTTCATTATTTATTAAAAGAAAAGCTTTTTTTTCAAAGTTCCCTGAGGAAATATGACTTTCATGCCTTTCTGTTGTGGCCAAGTACTCCAATTCTATGTCCAAGTGCATATCCCTGTGAAAAGGCCTTTATTGAATTTGACACAGCTCAAAAGAGACTGCTGTGTTAAAGAAGCTCAGTAAACTAAAGGCAAATATGGTCAGGGAAAGCAAACACACGCAACGCAAACACAAATACATCTATTTCTCTGTCTCTTTTCCTCTTAGAATTCTTTCTCTCGCTCCCTTCCCCACTCCCTTTACTATACTGGAGGTTTATAAGCCTCTACTGAAACTCCCAATGGAAAAATCCTGTTAAAAAACATACTTTGTGTCTGTCATTAGAAATTTTGTATTAAAATAACATAAGAAAAATGTAATTCCCCACATACAGCATTATAGTCCTTGTGCATTGTTGTGTGTAGGCAACATTATATTGCAAAAGATCAATACTTCATATGCATTATAACTGCAAGGAGTCTGTCTGCGCATTAAATACTGTCAACACAATTACTGAGGGAGATGGTGTCACTTCTACTTTATATTCCTGCGCCCACCCAGCAGACAGTGACTTGGGGTATATAGATTTCCACCACCCACTCAGGGCCTGAATCGATAGGAAAATTAATGGAAGCTGTCTACATGCATGACACTGGATGTCAACACCCAGCCATTTCAATAAGAGTGAAGATGAGGTGTCTGCGTGGGTGTACTGAAAAAGTTATGGCTAATCCCATCTATTTTATGTCAACACTTTGGAAAGTAAGTGAGAAAAGTAAAGAAGGAAACTTGCACTTACTTCTTTGTATTATATTTGGCTTACTAAAATTTCCTCATTATTATTTGAACAAGGTCTCCTAATGCCAAACAGTTCAGCGGGATAAGATGACAACAGCTCAACACCATCGAGGTGAATTTGATAGACGAACAGCTATAAAAGCTTCAAGGCATTAATAATGTCTAAGCCTAGGTTAAATTTCATTCACAGCATTAATTTGAAGTTGTCAGCTTGTCAGCTTAGAAGATTCACACGGTTTTGGAGATGGATGTTCATAAACTTTCTTGTCATTATTTTCATGGCAGTAATAGTAAGGCATGCTTTTAAGACCCTTTAAATGCAATCAACAGGAAAGCTTGTTGAAGTAGCTCTTCACAGTCACAGTACAACTGCATCCGCTCTGAGGCATGTTAGGATGCAGCACGGACAGCTCTGCTTTGTGAAAGAGCAAAAGTGCCTCCTGGCTGAGTTCAAGAGTTCATTAGTGTCCGAAGAGCTGACAGATCCTCAGGTGATAAGGTTGAGAAAAGCCATATGAATCTGTCAGCGCAAACATCTTACCTGGGATCTATTTCTCACAGCAAACATAAGAAAAAAAAACAAAAAAACAAAAAAGAATCCTTATCCTATCCCACCACTGTCTAATTTATCGTTTGTGATTTACACAAAACTAAGTGCCTTTGCTGCGTTTTATGTGACAGAGGGGGACTCTAAAAGGAGATGTTTATGAGATGATTTTTGGCCATTGCTGTCGGTATACAAAGGCATTATCCTCCCCATGCAGCCCCACTAAGGAGCCTGAGATTGAAGGATAACGAGTCTCGGGAGCTCTGCTCGTGCTCGTCCCCCCGAAAACACACACTGCATGAGAGAGGCTTTGTGAGAACTTTGCAGTCTGCTGACGATGCCTGGGGACCGCACTGTTGAACTGTGACCTGTGTGGCCTTTCTTTTTTGGAACAGGTAAGAACACATTCCCTTGGGAGTATTCCACAATGGAGTCCATGGTTTTGAAGAGCCTCTTTTGGCTGCTTTGCCATCATCTATCATTGCTCAGCCGGCTTCATAAACACAAGCTAATCTGTGTTCAAATAATGTTATTAATAATGGCTATGATTGTACAAAGTTATTATGGTATGGATAATTATTATCCTATCAAAACAGGCAAATCAGTGCTCACAGCACAATGTGGAAGTGATATACTGAAGATTGGAGCCCAGTGAAGTTCAAAAGATTCGCATGAAGCATTTAGAAGAACATAAGATTTGACTTATTTTAGTTTATGAAACAGAATCGAAGTTTTCACATGCACTGAAGCTTAAACAGTTTGAAACTGAATGTGGAGGAAGAAGAAGAAGAAGGAACACACTGTAATGGTAAAAAAAATGTTTCCCGTTATCGTGCCATATCTAGACAGCTGTGTGTGACTGTCAAGGCATCTTATCTACTGTGACAGGGGTGAAGTGCTTAAAGCACAAGTTAAAGCTTGCTGATCAGTTACCTAAGAGGGCCAGTATAGTTCAAGTTCAAAAGTTGCCCAATATTTGGTTGGATATCATGATGAGGAAGTGGAGAACTGTGAAATGAAATACAGCCGTTAAATGAAGAGACTTTGCTTTCTTTGTTGAATATTGCCTGCGTCCCACCAAACAAAGCAGATCAACAAGTGTCAACAAACGAGAAGCTCAAGGGATAAAGTGGATTGACAGAAGAGAGTCCGAAAGACTTGGATCAACTTCTGCTTCCTCTGCAGGAGAATTTTGTGTGTATGGGAACGTGTGTTTTTTTGCATGTGTATTTGTGTGTGTGTGTGTGTGTGTGTGTGTGTGTGTGTGTGTGTGTGTGTGTGTGTGTGTGTGTGTGTGTGTGTGTGTGTGTGTGAGTGTGTTTGTGCTGTGGCATGCAATATCTTGCAAAAGGTCCCCTATTTGTCTCTGTGTGCTCAAAACTGGATGTACACATACATATGTCACCATGTGTGGTTCACTGTCTGCATGGGTGTGCCATGTGGTTGTCTGTACTGTTATGTTTGCATGTGTGTATGTCTGTGGTTCACTGTGCTGGTATGTTTGCTTGTGTGTGTGTAAGTGTGTGTGTGTGTGTGTGTGTGTGTGTGTGTGTGTGTTTTCATGTCTGTGTGGTTGATAGTTCCGGTATGTGTATGTCTTTATGTGTGCGGTTAACTGTATGGGGTCTCTCTCTCTATCTATGTGCATGTGCATGCATGTGCACATGGGTGTGTGTGTGTGTGTGTGTGTGTGTGTGTGTGTGTGTGTGTGTGTGTGTGTGTGTGTAGGCATGGGTTAGAGTATGAAAGTGCATATGTGTCCTGTGTGTGTGTGTGGGGGGGGGAGCTCATCTGAGACTGGCTGCAGCAAGCCTGCTGCCGGGCAGGATTAAGGTAAATATGGCCATGCGATGCACAGAGGCAGCTAGAAGACGCCCAGCTAAAGCCAGAGGCCAGATTGATGGACAGGAAGTTACACATTTCCTACAGACCTGCCCGTATCCATGGTGATTAATTCTGTGGGAAACCCAAGCCCCTTCCTCACGTGGGCCTTCTACACTCGATATCTGTGCCAGCTCTCTCTCTCTGTCTCTCTCTCTTTTCTCTTTCTTATTCACTATTCTCTCTCTCTTGCTCTCTCTCTCTCTCACACACACACACACACACACACACACACACACACACACACACACACACACACACACACACACACACACACACACACACACACACACACACACACACACACGCAAACACAAACATAGACACCACGCTCTCTTTCTCATAGCTCTCACCTTAAACCTCTCAGACCTTGCTTTAAGGTTGGATGGATATCCGGACACTGAAACTAAATGAGACATAAAAACAGAAATGTAGCAATACGGGGTCCGAGAATGGGCCAAAACAAATGGTGTAATTCTGTGGGTGGGTGACATACTTCCAGTGCCCACACACCTGGAAGCTGAGATCCAGACCCTGACTCCCACAAGGGGGGGGGGGGGGGGTTAGGGGTCTAGGGGGATGGGGAGAGGACTAAGGAGAGAGAGAGAGAGAGAGAGAGAGAGAGAGAGAGAGAGAGAGAGAGAGAGAGAGAGAGAGAGAGAGAGAAGAGGGGGTTGGAGGCCTAGGGAGGATCACAGACCCTCTGCCAACTGCAGAGGCTAAGCCAAACAACAGAAAAAAGGGAGTTGGAAGTGAGAGTTGGAGTGTGAGAGAATGGCAGAGAAAAAGAAGGGAGAATGATTGAGGAGGAGAGAGAGGGGGAGCAAAGGTAGAGTGGAAACAGAGTGATAGTGGGAGAGACAACCATGGGAGAAGAACTCGGACTCGGAGGATAGAGGGGGAGAAAGAAAGACAGTATGATGCAAACAGAATGGGAGGATAGAGAGAAAGACAGAGAGAAAACAGATCTCCTGAGTGTGGGAATTGAATGATTTCCTGACTTTCTCTGACTCAAGCCACTGGGGGAGAATGGGGGGGGGTTGGAGAAGACAAGTGGCAAAACGGCAGTCAGTTATCATTAGGCTATTTATTTTTCAAAAGCTATTTCAATTTGAGCGCTGTGGCCAAGGAAAGTAGTCCGTCGGCCAACAGCAGAGGGAGAGTCAGTGGGAATTCCGGGCACTGCATGCGTGAGTCACATTGCACCAGCATTTTCCTAATGCTACACAACCTTTAAATAGTCCAAGGAAATGTCCAAATGACCTAATTACTATTCAACCTTTTTTTTTTGCTAAGTATACCGGTGCATGATGTGGTATTTTGAAAAAGCAAGTGGGGAAAATAACTTGCAGTTCACTTCATGCTAATGCCTCCTTTTATTTTAATTATTTCAATGATTTTTTTTCCTGTTTAGACCAAGCCAAGCCAAGCCAGGGCTTTGTGAATATGAGGCTTTTAGTTACATCCCTTCTCCCCAGTCTGTTGAGTCTATGTCATGAGAAATTTCCAGAAAGCTCCAGGCTTGGAATGAGGGTGTTGGTAAGGCCTTGCCACAGCCAGCCCACTCGCTAAGTCACAGTTACGTCTGTGGAAACGGAATACACTATAGGGACTCAAAACACACGAATACACACACACAGACACACACACAGACACACACACACACACACGCACACACACATACACACTCACTCACTCACACACACACACACACACACACACACACACACACACACACACACATACACACGCACACACGCACAAGTCACAATGAGGTCCATTCATGTCCAAATGTGTGTCACTGAAGCCACTGGAATGATACTTGGAGTGGGAGAGAAGACAGACTTTGGGCTGAGAGGCAGGAGTCCACACCTCTACCTCTGCTCTGCCTGAGACAGTGAATGCCACAGATTGTTTCGAGTCACAGGGCCCTTGATGTAGGGGTCAATAAACACACACGTTCCCACATAAGCTCACACGCCCGCACACACACACACACACACACACACACACACACACACACACTCACACACAGAGAGACAGAGACGTAACAGATACAAACACACACCCCCACATACACACACACAGATGCACACACACACTCCTGTGTGCTCAGACACGTGTCAAACAGACAAAAAACCTACAGTATGTCCACACACTCATGCCCACAACCACCCACCCATCCAGCACACACACACACACACACACACACACACACACACACACACACACACACACACACACACACACCAGAAACTCATGAGGAGCACCATAAGAGTCCTGGAAACAATAATAGCGACGGTGCAAGAGAAACAAAGAGCCCAGTCATGAAGACAGCAGGCCCGAGTCACTCACTCGCTCACAGACATTTCCCTGAGATTCTAACTATATCCTTTTATTGTGTTTGTTTATTTTGTACTGTGGGAGACCAAGTGGTATGCGTCCCTGTTCAAAACCACTTTATGGTAATGGTTTGGAAATAGCCGAGCCAATTAACGGCGAGCGAGGAGAGAAACTGATGGACTGGCTGGAGTGCTTCGCATTCCAGTCGAGCGTTTTTTTAAAAAAAGGAGGGCTCAGTCCACGGCCACCTTTTGGGAGAGAAGTGCTTTTTTGTTTCTCATTTGCAGCTGCACCACTTCACTATAAATACCCGACTGGCAGGACGACCGCCAGAAACTGGGCCGCAGAGCAGAAAGACCACGGATATGGAGAGAGAGAGAGAAAGAGAGAGAGAGAGAGAGGGGGGGGACTATGCCCTCTAGGCAGTCAGACATAGTCCGTTTACACTCAATCTGTTTAGACTCAGTCTAATAAGACACACTTGACCGCTTCAGTTCCTTCCCAACCTGTTCAGGTCATGGAACTCTTCACTCCCCAGTCACCTCATCCAATATCTCTTACCCACTACCATTTCATCTACTTCATCACTCTCCTTAACACCGTAGTAGCAACTCTGTTTCACTTACAGATGTTCTTTGTTAGCACAACAGTTACAACATAAACAGTTTACACGATTACTAACAACAACAATCAATACTATCACTAATGATACTACTAATAAAGCAGACAAGACATATACACGTCATTATTGTTATTATCATTATTATTATTATTATTATTATTATTATTATAGCTATTATTATTATTATTATTATTATTATTATTATTATTATACGGTAGCAGAAGACAGCTGTTGAGATAGTGGATATTATTTGAGCTGGCTGGCCTGTGTCTCTAGAGGCTGTGCTGCTGAATGGCCCTCCCTGTCCTGCAAGTGCTTTGAGCTTCTCAGCGGGGTCCCCACCCTCCCACACTCCCGCCTGCTCCTGCTCCGGCTCCGCTCCACTTGGAGGCCCCTTGTGCAGGCAGCAGCACGCGAGGGCCGCGGCGGCGGCAGGATGCTGGGAGTACAGCAGAAGCAGAAGCAGCAGAAGCAGTAGAGGCTGCCTGGAGTGTCGCCTGCTCCAGGGGCCCCGGAGCCTAGGGGCCACGCTTGAAAAGGCCCTCTGTGCAGCACTGGCCGGATCGCCTTACAGGGCCACTTCCTGCTTCCGCCCCGCCGGCTCACAGGCGGCCCTGTGTGCCCCGCCGTGCAAAAAAAAAAAAAGAAGAAAAATCGAAAAAAAAAATCATCCAAACAGAGGGGTTCAGTGCACCACCGCTGGGCCCAGCACAGGCCCCCATTCATCCATCCCCTCCCAATCCCCTCCTCTCCTCTCGGCTCCCCGCACCGCACAGCACCGCACTGGGCTACTCCGCCACCGCCACCGCCACTCCACCCTCCACCCTCCAGTCTCCACTGAGACGCTCCGGCTTCAGATTCACAAATATTCCCTGTTGGAGATCAATGGCCACTGAGCCAGAGCTTCTCTCTCACAACACCTCCACTCAAGTCAACTCAACGCACCCTGTGTGTGTGTGTGTGTGTGTGTGTGTGTGTGTGTGTGTGTGTGTGTGTGTGTGTTTGGCTGTGTGTGTGAGAGAGAGAGAGAGAGAGAGAGAGAGAGAGAGAGAGAGAGAGAGAGAGAGAGAGAGAGTGCGCGCCTGCGTTTTGTAAAGTGTGTACTCTTGTGTGTATGTGTAAGCGGCAGACATTTCAATCTGACCCCAACCTAGTCTGGATAAACCTAAAGTACCATAATCAATGTGTCCATCTCTCGCCCTCAAAAACACATCTCGCCGCCCCGCGTGTGAACTAGGGCTCCACTGTTTTCTTGGGGTAGCTGAGAGCTGGGGGTGGGGGTGGGGTGCTCGTGGGGGGCAACTCTATAAAAGGAGGTGTGGGGTCAGGGATTTGAAGGCAGGGGGTCGTGAGCAGCCACAGGTATCGGGGAACTATTTCTGGCATCTTCCTGGTGCATGTGGGCACGACCGCAGAGCAGCAGAGTGGAGTTTGGGTGGAGGGATGGAGAGAGAGAAAGAGAGAGAGAGAGAGAGAGAGAGAGAGAGAGGGAGAGA
>JAODXP020000017.1:33437829-33440329 GCA_027497455.2 Sardinella longiceps | reverse complement strand
TGTGTATATATGTTTGTACGTACTGTATCAAACTGCATGTGTGTTTCTGATATCTTGGTGGGTTTCTCTCTGTGCAGACTGTATGTGTGTGTATTTCTTTATGTGTGTCTCTTGATCTTTTTGCCTCTATCACTGTGTGTGTGTGACTATGTTTATGCCGTGTTTTTTTTCAGTGTGTGTGTGTATATATATGTGTGTGTCTGTGTGTGTGTATGTAAGTATGTGTGTGTGTGTATGTGTGTGCGTCTGTGTCTAAAACTTCAGAGCCACTCTCCCTCTTTCCTCGGCCCTTTTCCCCTCCTCCTCCACCCCCTCAGCTGAATATACGGGGATCACACACACACTTTGTTTACCTCACCCCGACCCTGTAAATGTTTGGCCAGGGCAGCTGCTAAGGTTCTGGCCTGGGTGTGTGATGTATACATTCCGAAAGACAGGGCCAGCGATGCGGCCCTTCATTTTTTTGCTTCATGCGACGTAGCTGGCTGTGTGGTGTATGTGTGCACCGTGTGTGTGTGTGTGTGTGTGTGTGTGTGTGTGTGTGTGTGTGTGTGTGTGTGTGTGTGTGTGTATCCTCCCCGTAAACATGCGATGGTGGAGGTAGCGCTGCGTATCATAGATGTGCTTGACCTGATGGCCTACAGGCTGTGCTGTTATGCTAACACTATGTGTGATGTTTGGCCCAGTTTGTAAGGGAGGGAGAGGACTTGGGCACATTACTCTCTCTCTCTCTGTGTGTGTGTGTGTGTGTGTGTGTGTGTGTGTGTGTGTGTGTGTGTGTGTGTGTGTGTGTGTGTGTGTGTGTGTGTGTGTTAGTGTGAGTTTGTCTGCATGTGTCTGCCTGTGTGAGTGTGGGTGTGTGCGTATGTGTGTGTGTGGGTGTGTGCGTATGTGTGTGTGTGTGTGTGTTTGTGTATGGCTTTAGCCCTTTCAAGTTGACCACAGGGGCGTTGATCTGCACAGCACTCTGGAGAGACGCTGTGTTCCCAGTCCAAGCGAAGGAAACGTTCGCTTTTGAAAGCGTCAAATCCATCTGTAGTAAAACCCTCCTCCACACACACGCACGCGCGCACACATGCATGCACGCACAGACATACGCACGCACGCACACACACACACACACACACACACACACACACACACACACACACACACACACACACACCAACACACATCACTTTATATGTGTATTTCGAAACAAACGAGCAGACAGGGAACAATCTGCAGCACTCTCACACACACATGCTACTCTCAGAGGATTGTGTTTTAGTACAACCATACAAAACACTTACACACACACACACACACACACACACACACACACACACACACACACACACACACACACACACACACACACACACACATTGATGTGTTCCAAGCCATTACTGTTCTTGTCTACTTTGCTGACAGTTATATGCACTAGTAGAGTGGGAGAGAGAAGTACACACAAACACACACAAACTCACAGATACACACACACACACACACACACACACACACACACACACACACACACAGATCGTTGGCTAGAATTGGGCAGGAGAAAGACAGTGAGACAGAGAGAGAGAGAGAGAGAGAGAGAGAGAGAGAGAGAGAGAGAGAGAGAGAGAGAGAGAGAGAGAGAGAGAAAGAATGAAAAAGAGAGAGAGAGAGACTGCAGGTCACTGGGGGGTCAGACGAGCACATCCAGCTGAACGCCATATTTCACAGGTAGGGCTTCCCTCCTGCTGGCCAGACCTGAGTGGAAACTCACCAAGGGCCTCCCCCACCACCACCACCACCACCACCCCCATCACCATAACCATCTTCCCTGCCACGGCCTGCCTGATGCAGCCTCCCTCCCTACGGCACACAGAGGAGGTCGTACAGGTTGTACTCTCTCACACACACACTCACTCGATTCTCAGCTCTTGACAGCTCTTTTTGCATCTTCTTTTTTTTCTTTTCTTTACCGTCTTTTTCTTTTTGTTATTATTTATCTGCTATTTTCTTCTCTTTTCCTCTCTTATATTTGGTTTTCTATTTTCTTCTGTTGTTGTATTTTGTCTCCAATCCTCTTCTTTTCTCTTCCTGCCCTCTTGACCCCTCACAGGTCTTATGTCTGCAGCAGAGGCAGCCTCCATTTGAACCGGAAGCTTTCAAAACTGTGTGTGTGTGTGTGTGTGTGTGTGTGTGTGTGTGTGTGTGTGTGTGTGTGTGTGTGTGTGTGTGTGTGTGTGTGTGTGTGCGTGTGTGTGTGTGTGTGTGTGTGTCTACGCGTGTGTGTGAATGGCTATGTGTGAGCTGTGGCAAACATGTGTGTGTTTGGTGGCCAAACAGAAGGGGACGGGAACGCTCCCATGGGGAATGTGCTGACAGGGGCCCAGGACAGGACAGGGCCCAGGGAGGAGGAGGGGGGATGGGGGGGTTGTGTTGACCCGTCAAATAGAGCCCAACAATTGCCTCAATCATCCAAGGAAAGGTCAACTACTGTACAGAAGAGGAGGAAGATGGGTTG
>JAODXP020000017.1:33395329-33412829 GCA_027497455.2 Sardinella longiceps | reverse complement strand
ATCCTGTTCAACTGATGTAGCCTAAAAATGACACTTTTTCACTGTCATGATCAGTTTTTACTGTGCTGTGGAAAATGGGCTAAAGCGATGGGCCAGAATAAGATACACATACATAGTTGTTTACAGTTAATCTCCTCCCATGTAAACCTTAAAGGTGTCCTCCTACATTCCCTAAGTTCCGACCAGGTCATGTTAAAACAAACCAAGGACAACTGGGAGGGAGATGGGAGCCAGAAACTTCTGGAAGTTTTCCAGCTGACCTTGACCTGGGATCCCTAACACCACCACCAACACAACCACCACAACCACTATGAGAGCAGGGCAAACTTTATAACATCCTTGTCATGACAGTTGCTACAGATCCACACCCTAGAAGACTGCCTCCGTAACCACTCATCCACTCCCCCAACACACACACACACAGAGAGAGAGAGAGAGAGAGAGAGAGAGAGAGAGAGAGAGAGAGAGAGAGAGAGAGACACACACACACACACACACACACACACACCCTATCCCAGGAGCCTCTGGCGCACCAAAGGACTTCGCTCACTCGTCGTTGCGGCGACAGATCTGTCGGGGTTCTGCGGATCCTTGTCCATCTGGGCTGAGTGTGGCTGTGCGCCCGCGCTCTGGGGACATCGGGTTCAGTCCCCATAATTTGGTTCAGATGAGGTAAAGCAATATTTCCAGATTAATATGAGCCATATTCCTCCAAAGCTATTCCCCCCCTTCTCTTTTCTTTCTTCTCCCTCATTCTCCCCACTTTCTCTCTCCCTCTTTCTCTCCTTCTCTCTTCATCCCTCCTTCCCTCATTCTCCCTCTTATTCCCCCTTTCTTCTTCGTCTAACATGTCCAAAGACTTTTGTTGGACCAGGATGAAAGGGCGGAAGAGAGAACGTCGCGGATGAAAACAGGGCTTTTCGAGGGGATATGAACCACACGCTGTCGTCTTACGCATGCATTCCCCTTTCTTGGAGGAGGACTTAGTCGCATTGCACATCTTTTCTGGGTCTTGGCTTATTATCACGGGGTGATAAGCAAAATGTTTTGTAATTGGCAAAAAAACAGCTCTCAGACGAAATCGCATTTCACACCTTATTTGACAAAACTCTGCCCAATCCAGGCCAACACACATTCCTTGGCCGGACCACAGTGGACAATTTCATCCCGAATTAGATTAACGGCGTAAGCGTTTTGAAGATGTGCAAAATATATTTACAGGGCTTTCTTTCATCCACGGCTTCTGTTATGAGACCCTACTTGACCCTGATGGGGAAACGTGTCTCTCTCCTCTCTGGCAGAAACGTCTTGAAACGTGCTTCTTATAGGCCTGGCAAAGCACTTTGACCAACACTACCTCCCATGGCCTGCCACGTTTCCCTGGCATGGGCACGCAAGCGCATTGAACCAGCCATCCCCCCCACCCCACCCCCGCCGCATGGCATCATGCAGCTGCAGGGTGTGGCGATGTGGCAGATGCGCAGGAAGGAACAGGCCACACAGAGCTCATCGCTGACCTTCCCAAAACTCCTCTCCTTGCCGCTCGCTCGCTAACACACACACACACCCAACCCTTGCTTGAGTTGCTGCTGCTGCATTAACAGTAGGCTAATCCCATGTCCCTAAAGCACCTCCTTGTTTTTTTGCCTGTGTTTCTCTCTTTCTCTGGCACGTGAGAGAGTTTATCACTGAAATATTCATCAACTTCTCTGTTTTGAAAACAACCCTGCCGATGCCAAAAACTTCTCCCATGTTCTCTCTCCTCGCCGTGGGCTGTGTGCATCTGGTGTGTCGGCAAGCGCTGCCGCTAACGTTCCACCGCTGTGCTAACGTGGCGCTAGCTTCAGAGGAGTGGGCCATCTGTTTGAGACGGTTTGTCAATCGGCGGCCAAATAGGAGATGAGCAGTCACGAACACTTAGTCACCATGATTAGCGTGGGGATTCCATGTCGTCCCAGTACGGTGTGTTTGTGTATTATGTGTATGTGTATGTGTGTGTGTGTGTGTGTGTGTGTGTGTGTGTGTGTGTGTGTGTGTGTGTGTGTGTGTGTGTGTGTGTGTGTGTGTGTTTCCCCCTTAGTGAGCAAGGGAGAGAGAGAGCTACAGAACGGAGGAAGAGGAGAAAGCCGAGGGGGCTAGCGAAAGCCGGGTTCCTGCACACTCAGCAGGGCTCCTGTTTACACCAGCCAACCTTCTCCCCACAACCGATCCCACATGATGGATGAAGAGCCGAACACAACACGCGCTCCCTCTTTCGCTCCTTGCCTGAGGATTTTTATGGCTCCGATTTTGGTGTTTTTTCTGGAATGTTCCCCCCTTTATTCATCCGCTGGATAGCAGGGAAGTGATGTCAGATTGGAGCTGTCTGATTGGCTGACTGAGCTCACCCACAGGTCTCGAGCGACGCGGAAAGGAAAATAAAAAAAAAACACCCAGAGCTACATGTCTGCTTCTACCGGGAAACATGAAATTAGTGGTGAATCATCTCTGGTAAACCATGTTATTATATCATTTCTTTACCAAAATTATTTCAATCGAATCTAAATTTCCATGAAATCAAATCTCCAGAACAGTCAGGAAGTGTGGTTACACATCTTAGGGATGGCAGCACAGAGATCTCACTACCACAGCTCAGCTCATTACATGTCAGCAGCCTTTGTGAGGTTGGCTTAATTGATATCTGACCCATTTGGCTTGACCTCAAATGACATTGATTCAGGGAAGCATTTTAGATCTATGGTAAAGATAAAAAAAAATCGTTAAAAAAAAAAAAACAAAAAAAAAAAAAAAACAGTTGTTTACACTGGGATGCTGACATTTGAGGGACTAGCGTTGGCACCACATTTGGATTCAAGTGGCCAAGGGGACCAGGAACTCTCATCTCCCTCTCTTCCAAAGTCCAAAAGCCCCAAACTATAGTTTAAGGAAAGAAGTGCGTTTGTCATCCATTCTTGTTAGCGCTAACCTGAATATTGGAATAGAAGCACAAGCACAACCAAAACTGCAGGGTTAAGCAAAGGACAGTGGGGAAGATTGTGATTTATGCAAACGTTTGATGGTCTTGCAGGCTTTCTTTTTTGCTTTGCAACATTTCTTTTTTCTCTCTCTCTCCCTCTCCAGCAGAAGCCTTGCGTAATGTGGAACAGCAGTAATCTCTTTACAGAGCTCTCTGCTTTGGTTTATTGGGGCAAATCTTTGAACGGTGTGTGCCCTCTAAAACCCTTGCGGGGTCAAAGGTCAAGCTGTGCTCATCTGGAGCTTACCACTGTCCCACCTCCACACCCCTCTCTCTCCCCCAGTCCAAACGACAGCTTGCCTGAGCGAAGAACGCATAACCACGGTGACACTCCAAACATGATGTACACAAAAACTCTGCATCTCATCCTCTTCCATCATCGGAACCGACTTGGCCACACTGTCGGGAAAGCAATGTGGCCCCCCCACCAACACACACACACACACACACACACACACACACACACACACACACGCATAGCGTGACACAGTCCCATCACAGCAGGGGAGGCCCGATGACAGTACAAGCCACACACGCACATAGAGGGCTCTTCTTATCATGGATGGAACCCCACTGAAGATCCAGCTGTGGTGACACATGTGGCCAACCGGGAGCTGCCAAGACGGGAGGAGACGAAAGAAGATAATCGGCCTCCCACTTGTGCACTAGCTGCACACACACATGTACAGTACACACATACTCACACACACACACACACACACACACACACACACACACACACACACACACACACGCAAACACACACACAAACATACACACTCAAGGCGCTGAGCCTGATTGAGGGCTTTTTTTCTGAGCGGCGGCAGTGAGCAGTGGAAAATGAAGAGGAGGCAACACATGTTCGCCATGTCAACTGTTGCTGCGGAAATCTTCTGTCACACGCGCAGGGTAATTATCATCAAGCTGTCTGATCGCACATACATGCTCACGCTCACGCCTCGAGCCAGGCGAGCCAGGATGTGTGACCGAGGCGGTCTCAGTCTCAGGCCTATATGCTGCTGCTGCTCTTGGATGACAAGCGGCTGGTGGGATGAGCAGAGGCAAGAAAGCTGTTGGGTGGAGGAACGCGATTCCTCAGCTATTGCGTAAAGGTAAAGCGTGATGGTGGTGATTGGGTGGGAATGGAAGGATTAGCCAAGCTGGGGCTCATTTAGCAGATCTGCATCTGGCAAACAAAAACAAGCGGTAATGGGGGAATGTCAGAAGCATGGGGCGGTATGACCCACAAAACCCTACTCAAAAACTTTATACCAAGGCACACACTCAAACACACACACACACACACACACACACACACACACACACACACACACACACACACACACACACACACACACACACACACACACACACACACACACACAGAAACGCACACACACACACATACACCTCAAAATAACACCATGAAGTTGTTGTGATGAATGGGTTGATGATAGATGGGGCATACCAGCCTGAGGTTTCAATGACAACAAGAGATCCCCAACATTGTTAGTACTGTTTATGTCCATATCCTAACAGAGACCCACTGGTATGCTCGACTGGGCACACATGAATGCAAATGACTGCCAATCAGCGGTCTTGGCGCAAGAGTGCATGCTACCATTTGGAGCTGTCATCAACCCCCCCCCCCCCACACACACACACACACACACACACACAAAAGGGCACATTTTTCATCATGATATGCATCTACAGTACTCCAAGCATCCCCCACCCCAAAACAAATAAACAAACAAACAACAACAAAAAAAACACACCCACATGCCCTTTGCCTTGACCCATACTGGGGTGAGGTGGTTCAGGAAGAGGGGAGCGTGACGACATCCAGTTTTTCTTTCGTTCTTTCTCCCTTTTGACACAACACACAAGTAGAGCACTGTTTAAAAAGGGCAGTGAGTGGGGGTAGGATGGCTCTGTCCACAGTAAACCGGAAGCAGGAAATAAAGTTAGCTGAGGATAATGCTTACCGTGCTGTAGGTAAGTTTAGCCCAGGCTTAACAAGGTTAGACATGACGATTTGTTTAGCAAAGCCAAGCCTCAATTTGTTCAACACTAGATTAAAACTAAACACATCTTAGAGCAATTTAGCTTCTTGCTAACATTGTGTCAGCCCCCATTCTTGGCCTGTGACTTGTCTTTTTTTATTTTTCATCTGCACTGATCCAGGATAGAAGAAATCAGAGAAGGAAATGAATATCAAATCATCTCTCTCTCTATCTGTCTCTTGTCGTCTTGTCCTCTGTTGGTACGATGCATGATTTGCATGGGGGAAAGGGGAGGGGGCTAACACAGCGGAATGTGACCCTGCATTGCTGAGCGCGTCAAAGATTTATGTGACTGCTGTGGGGTGTGCATGTGGCAAGCAGATGGTGGCATCACGTTTTTCTCCCCCCCCCCCCCCCTCCCTCCCTCTCTCACTCTCTCTCTCTCTCTCTCTCTCTCTCTCTCTCTCTCTCTCTCTCTGTCTGTTACTGTATATCAGCACTGGGTTAGCAGCCACAATCTCCCTATCCATTTGTCCAGACTTTTCCTCACAACACAAACACGTGCTAGCGCCTGGCTTGCTAGCTCGTCAGCGCTAACTGGTTAGCCCATAGATCCACACCTGACATAGCAGTGCTCTCCCATCACCTTAGTTTTACTCTGCCCCACCAGTGACACCTCCAACAACTGACTTCACTATCAACTGCATCAAGCACCATTATTTTTTTGTGATAATGTTTTGCGTATATTGTAAAAATGGCAAAATAAGCAATATCATCATCAGGCATCACAGACAATAGGCTGGATTGGAAGTTCTATTAAAAACGGATTGATTTGAGTGTCTTCCCTTGTGCCTTTCATAAAAGTGGCACCAAAGCCATTTTACTACTTAACACCATCAACTGCAAACTTTAGCCGTCTGTTCAACTCAACAACTACTTACCAATACACCCTGCTGTTTGTGTGTGATGGACTCACTGGCATCCTTCAGATCTCCTCTTTGGCCATATAGACCCAGTTTGTTAGGCTTCATTTGCTTCAAGAGGCCTCAGTTTGACACTGGCTAAAGAGAGACAAATGCCTGCAGACTTTAGCTTCAAACTAACTGAACTTGTATCTCAGGCTGGGCTCTGACTTTGCCTCTGCTCAGCCCCTTTAATTTCGGCACTCCCCCCCCATCCCTCTCACCACCTTCTACTTTCATCTTCTTATCCATCTCTCTCTTCTATCTTTTCTTGTATGTACTGTACGTGTGTGTGTGTGTGTGTGTGTGTGTGTGTGTGTGTGTGTGTGTGATGAGAGAGAGAGAGAGAGAGAGAGAGAGAGAGAGTGTGTGTGTATGTGTGTGTGAGAGAGTGTGTGTGTGTGTGAGAGAGAGAGAGTTCAGACACCCATGGGTAATGGGTTCAGAATGCTTACAGTGTGTGTGTCTCTTTTATGGTCTCGCTCCTCAAATCAGATGCAGTGTGTTTCACTTTACTTCTCTCCATACCTCGCTCTGTGCCAACATGTGTTGGGATCTGCGCTGTCTGGACCCTGCAGGTGGTTACATTCCATGCCTGCAGCCAAACTGCAGCATAAAGTAAATCTGTAGGCCCGTATATGGAAACTAGGTGTGCCAATCAAGAGATATCTGACAAGTCTTCAAATAATACATCTTGGGTCACTACGATTGAGTTCAATCAGTATTTCATAAATACGCTATTTCTTTTTTACATACAGTACAGCAATACAGTACATAAAGTATTTCAACCCATAGCCATGATGTTCGAGCTCACTGAGTCTTGGTTGGTGGAAAAAAATGAGAAAATTTGGTACAGCATAGGCTGAACAGCTAAAGCAGTATTTCATAAATACGCTATTTCTTTTTTACATACAGTACAGCAAACAGTACATAGAGTATTTCAACCCATAGCCATGATGTTCGAGCTCACTGAGTCTTGGTTGGTGGGAAAAAATGAGAAAATTTGGTACAGCATAGGCTGGACAGCTAAAGCTAACTGATAGCAGCAAGGGAAATAAAAACTGAAACAACAAGAATTTAAATAACATGGCAATGGGTTACATGCACTGAGATTGACCTTTAAGCCTTTAATATAAGTTATGTATGTTGTGAAACATAAATGGCATAATAGTGTCATCTAATTGCTCTGATGACCACAGAGACAATGTGATCCATCTGTGATCCAACCTCAAAGTCCACCAAAACTTCAAAAAGGAAATTTATAGGAGACAGAAATGACATTGGTTGCAGTTACTGAATGCTTTATGTCTTCAATGCTGTTCCAGATGTGGGACTATGCTCTCTGCTCCTCTCTCTAGCTCCCTTAGAGGTGGCTGTTGTTCGGCTGTTTGACAGTCCGGCACCTACTAGTGTGATTTGAAAATTACTTCCACGTTCTGGTCATACGGTCATACTCTCCTTCTCTTTCCATCCTCTCTCTTTCTCTTTTATTCTCTTTTCCCTCTCTCTCTCTCTCTCTCTCTCTCTCTCTCTCTCTCTCTCTCTCTCTCTCGTTCTCTCTGTCTTTCTCTCTCTGTCACAAATACTGTACACATAGAGAGAAAGAGAGAGATAAAGACAGCATAATTCTCACTCTGAAATACACACACACACACACACACACACACACACACACACACACACACACACACACACACACACACAAACACACACATGTACACTGAGATATGGCAGAGCTGCTGCCTTGCCTTGCCTTCCCTGTTTCTCACTATGGGGTAACTCCCCAGTTTTGACGTGATGCAGCTCGCACTATCAGACCATGGGCGTCGTGGGGGTAGGGTTGGCCCGAGGTGTGTGTGTGTGTGTGTGTGTGTGTGTGTGTGTGTGTGTGTGTGTGTGTGTGTGTGTGTGTGTGTGTGTGTGTGTGTGTGTGTGTGTGTGTGTGTGTGTGTGTGTGTGTGTGTGTGTGTGTGAGTGGAGAGGGTGGAGCTGGGCAGTCTGACTAATGTTCAGATAATGTACACAGTCCACGGACGTGACCTCTGGGGATGTGTTTGCACAGACAAACTGTGTTTATGGCCAGACATATACAGACCTAAACAGATGCTCCCCATCACCAGCCCACACTGTCTACTGTCTACCTCCACCACCCTCCACCACCACTGGCCACTCGACACCCCCCCACGCCCACACCTACATAGGAGCGCCTTGGATTGCCAACCCAGATGTGCCTATCATAAAGAGCCCTGTAAAAAGATATGTTGCCTTGATTAATGTCTGTTAGACTTGTAGTGTGTGTGTGTGTGTGTGTGTGTGTGTGTGTGTGTGTGTGTGTGTGTGTGTGTGAATATTTGGGTGTGTCTTAAAGTTTAGTGATATACAGGCCAGATCATAAAAAGTGTTACCTGAGGCAAACCATGCACAAAACACACACAAACTAACTCACAGTGAGAGAGAGAGAGAGAGAGAGAGAGAGAGAGAGAGAGAGAGAGAGAGAGAGAGAGGAGAGAGAGAGAAAAGAGAGGGAGAGAGAATTTCTTGTGTTGACACCATCTCCCTTTCGAAACCACAAGTGATCCATCTCTTATCAACCAGAGCGGCACACAGTTCTTGAACAATGAGCATTAACACCAGGGCCTAAAATCAACCATTAGAACTTGTCAAACACTCACTTTAACAAGATGGGTCATCCGTGTCCTGTCCCTTCTCCTTGCCACTCACTTGCTTCTAAACAAAGATGGTGCCCAAGCTCAGGCTTGTAGCGAACTCTCCCTTGGCTGGAAGCAGCACAAGATCCGAGCCGGGCATGGATCGGAGACAGGAGGGAGATTAAGGAAAATGTCAAACCAGAGGAGTGTCTCAAATTGGATAATTAATCAGGGATCAACAATTTTGTCAAACATGTTTTGCGTCATGGATGTTCAGGGAAAGAAATGAACAAAAAGGTACAAAAACAGACAGGATGAATTCAGACACTTGCTAACAGCCAAAAGAAATAATGAGGGATGAAAAGCATTGGCAAAGAGAGAAAGGGAGGGAGAGAGGTAAAGTGAGTGACAGAAAAAGACAGGAGGGAGGGAGGAGGGAGGGAGAGAAGTAAAGTGCGTGACAGAAACAGACAGCAAGAGTGAGAGAGAGTGAGAAAGAAAGAGTGAGTGAGAGAGAAAGAGCGAGTGAGGAAGACAAAAAGATAGGCGGAGGAGAGGACTCTGGTTGTGGCCCTGGTGGTTGTAAAGCTGTCTGCTGTGTCTTATGTGGTTTCCACAGTTATTCTGCACTGGTGTGGCAGTGGCTCACAAGTCTGTGAATCTCTGCTCTGATGAGAAGTGTCACTTTTGTATCCCCATTTCTCTCTCTCTCTCTCTCCCCCTCCCTCCCTCTTTCTTGCTCTGTCTCTCTCTCACTCTGTCCCGCCACGTGCCATATGTCACATACAGAGTGTGTGTCTCATTTGTGGCTTGATTTAAAGCCCTCAACATACAAACAGCATAAATCCTTCCTTTTTTTTCCTGCATAAGAGTGCTGGCAGCGCAATACCTCCAATTCATACTAGAAAAGTACTTACACCATTCCACCTTTGCTTGTGTGCGGATAATGTGCTAACGTACTTCACTTTAAGTGTGCACTTACACCCAATTCACACTGGTGTATTATATTAGCATACTGTATGTGTGCACATATGGGCCTACATACTGTATAGATACAGTCATATGCATGCAACCAACTCACAGCTGCTACTGCTCAATTCGCTTCAGTGGTCACCCACATTATAGCCTTAACTGTGCGTTCAGACCGAAAGCAAATCAGGCGACACGGGCGACGGAAGTAATTGACTTTGCATGGAGACGGGCGATTTAGGCGACAATGGTGGCAGGTGACTTGGGCGACGAAACTTGGGCGACTTGGGCGATAAAATCAAGTTCAACTTCGGCTAACTTTATGTAATGAGCTATGATGCGGTTGGGCGATTACCAATCAGAATGTCGATTTACTGGTGAGATGCCTATAGAGAAGCAGGATTGAATGTTTGAACACTAACGTCATGGGCAACTTTGCCGTTTTGGTTGCTGTGCTCAAGTGATGTTTCTTGGGAGTCTTCGGCGACTCTTGGCAATTTATTGCTTGCGGTCTGAACGTACAGTAAGAGATTTCTACATACAGATTTCTAGTCCATTATTTTTCTATGCCCAAATCCATCATTTCTAAATGACTACCACCCTGGTGGCCCTGACTAAAGCCTACTGGCTACAGTGATGAAGTGATTTGAGAGGCTTTTTGATTTGAGAGAATCTGTTCATCCCTCCAGATCTTTTTTGACTCCCTTCAAATTCTATTTGCCTACTGTTATCAGGTGCTGAGAGGATGCTATCTCAAACCTCCTGCACAACACCTTCACTCACCTGGATAAAGGGAAGAGGAATAATGTGAGAATGCTGTTCACTGACTTTAGCACAGCATTCAACATGATAGTACCCCCTCACCTTAGTCTAAGTCACAAATAGGGAGGCTCTGAGACAGAATATCATGTCTGTGTCGCTGGATATTTGACTTCCATCAGTGGTTAGAAAGGGGGGTCTGACATCTGACACATTAACCATCAGCACTGGTCGCCCCCAAGGATGTGTTTTAAGCCCACTGCTGTACTGTACAACAGCTACACACATGACTACAAAGCCTACAGATTATGGGGTAGCACAGTGGTGTCAGTCTAAGAGCCTGAGACTGAATGTAAGTAAAATAAAATAAATGGCATGGACTAAAGAAGGCAGCAGTGCTGCAATTACATCCGTCACAAGATCAGCAGGCAACTCGTGGAGAGTTGTACATAACTTGGTGAAGACTTCACTTGGACTGTTAACACCTTGTAGGTTCTGAAGAAGTCCAGACAACAACTCTTCTTCTAAGTATTCTAATCATGTACATCCATCATGAAGGCTTTCTACACGTCAGCTAATGATGTGTTCTTGTAGCATTAGCAAACGGTATGGGAAATCCACAGTCAGAGATTGCAATACTCAGAACTTCAGAACATTGCACACTTTCACCCCTCAGCACTCACAAATCCATCCTAACACACTGCAACACACACACACACACACACACACACACACACAACACACACACACACACACACACACACCCACACACACACACACACACACATTCAATACTTTTTATATCATCCTCCCTCAACATCATTGATTTTTTTTATCTCTCCACCGTCTATCAAACCTAAGATCCACCCACCCACCCTTCCGTATGCAGCCCCCTTCCACTGCTCCAAACCAATCTCTCTCCTACCCCCCACCCCACCCAGTGGTGCTCCTGAGTGATTTCAAGCATAGCCCTGTTGACCGAGCCTGCTAAATGCACTAGTTAGCGAGTGGAACAAGTGGAACTGCATTTCTTACACCCTACAAACTATATACATATGTGACAAATAAACTTCCTTGGGTCCTTGTATAATACGGTCATCTTGCTGCTGTCGCCCCACAGTCTTGACCTCAACATACCTACTCAAGGGCCAACTAAGGTTGCACCCCCCACCCCCTGCCACCACCACCACCACCACCCTCTGCTTCTAAAGCTCAGTCCTGCCCAGCCCCACTTTGGAGAGGGCGGGTGAGACGCACACTCGTATATATACACTCATATATATGTGTTTTACCACCGCGGCCGTTAACACACAGCCAACGCCAGAGGTGGGCTGTGGGCAGCTGCAGGCCAAAAAAATGTGAGGTTCATAAACTCAAGCACCCATGGAGTCAGTGAAAGCTGCTTCCCCTCCCATCCCCACTCCCACCCCCTCAGGCTATTCCAGAGCCCAACCATCACCCCTCCCATTCATAAAGCCTTAGCTAGGTTCAAAAAGGGAGAGAGTGTGTGTGTGTGTGTGTGTGTGTGTGTGTGTGTGTGTGTGTGTGTGTGTGTGTGTGTGTGTATGTGTGGGGGGTGTTGTGCCCATTTAAGTGTTTTTAGCCATTTTAATGATGCCAAAAAGCAAAGGAAGAAGTTCAATTTTAACGGTGCCTCTGAGAATTATGGGAGAGTAATGTATAATCACTTATTGATGACTGTCTCGTTAAAATGGATGCACAGGGAGTGTGTGACACCTGTGGGCTAATAAAGCAAGCTAGTGCATGCTCTCTATGAGCACTGGCTGTCTATTGGTCTATTTTTCACTCTCTCTCTCTCTCTCCCACACACACACACACACACACACACACACACACACACACACACACACACACTCACACACACTCACAGACAGACACACACACACACACGTTTCAGGTTTTTTTTTTTTCTTTGGTTGTTGTTGCTATTGAGCTTCTCCCTGCAGCCAGGCAGAGAAGTTTTGTATTTGACCCTAAAAACTTCACTTCATGCCAGCACAGGTGGATTTGTTTAATATCACATTACCAGCCAAATAATGGGAATCAAAGATGATTATTCAGCCACAACCAAGTTCAATGACACTCACCTCCCCCAGTCATTTCAAACAAAGCCTATTGTCCATTATGTGCCCATGTGGCACTAAAACACCAACATGTGTGAGTTTGTTGTCACTGTCCCCATTCCAATGGAAACGCCTTCCAAATAAGTGCTCATATTCAGGTAAAAACTTGCATAGGCCTCTCTGACAGAAAGACATGACTGGAGGGAAGATAGTGTTTTGTAAGGCGTTCCTCCATATTGACAGTGAGTGAGATAGACCTCTTCATCATACAGAGTCAGGAGGCTGCTCAGACACTTCCTGCTGGGAACTTGGAAGTAAGAGAACAGTAGCCATATTCTAAGAGAGAGAGAGAGAGAGAGAGAGAGAGAGAGAGAGAGAGAGAGAGAGAGAGAGAGAGAGAGAGAGAGAGAGGGTCCAGTTTTATCTCAGGGCAGGATTGAGTATCAAAGAAGCAAACCGTCTGAAAAGGAACCAGAATAAACCCCAGAGCCATGAAATGGCCACTTAATCTTCATTCACGCTGACATGAGAGACAGATAAGTGTAACAGCTTAACGGCACACACAGGCTCGGTGAGTATGTGGCAGGCCGGAATGCACTCATACACACACACACACACACACACACACACACACACACACACACACACACACACACACACACACACACACACACACACACGTATACACACACAAAAGAAGGGCTCTTTCTCATTGACAGTGAGTGAGATACACCTCTTCATCTTATAGAGTTAGGGGGCCGCGTCCTGCTGGGAACTTGGAAGTAAGAGAACAGTGGTCATCTTCTAAGAGAGAGAGAGAGAGAGAGAGAGAGAGAGAGAGAGAGAGAGAGAGAGAGAGAGAGAGAGAGAGAGAGAGAGAGAGAGAGAGAGAATGCTAATTCGGTTTTGTCATGCCAATAAAGCACTGTTTGACTTAGACTGACTTTGACAGAGAGAGAGAGAGAGAGAGAGAGAGAGAGAGAGAGAGAGAGAGAGAGAGAGAGGAGCAGAGTTCTTTGCCTTTAGTACCCAGTGTCCATGCAGTTGAATACAGTAGATTGGTCTGGGCAAAGCCTGCAGTGTGGGTGCACTGGAAAGACTACGGCCTTGTCTCAGGGCCAGAGCCTTTTACTATGTTTAGATTTGGGACTGTTTTGCTCCACTTGTTCAGGCCTGTGTCTTTAAATAGCACAACTTAAGAACCGCACCTCAGCCTAAGCAGAAAACAGCTCTGAGTGTTACATAGATGGATGCACTGTGTGTGTGTGTGTGTGTGTGTGTGTGTGTGTGTGTGTGTGTGTGTGTGTGTGTGTGTGTGTGTGTCTCTGTGTGTGTGTGTGTGTGTGTGTGTGTGTGTGTGTGTGTGTGTGTGTGTGTGTGTGTGTGTGTGTGTGCACATATTGCTTTCTATGACATAGAAAAGTCTCTATGCACAACAAAAGCAATTTTTCATTGTTATGATGTGGTCAGAAGCACCACTGGACTAAATGAGAGGAAATACTGGGATGTTTTTGTGAAATGTTTTCTTTTAGTTGTGTTCATGTGTTAGTGTGTTAGTGTGTGTGTGTGTGTGTGTGTGTGTGTGTGTGTGTGTGTGTGTGTGTGTGTGTGTGTGTGTGTGTGTGTGTGTGTGTGTGTGTGTGTGTGTGTGTGTGTGTGTGTGTGTGTGTGTGTGTGTGTGTGTGTGTGCGCGCACACACACATTGAGGAGGGGTGGTGATATTTCGGCACAGTGCCACAAAGGGTTTACAGGCTTCAATCCCACATGTTCCCCATTTCCTGCAAATTTACTAGATTGGCACTTTATTCAATCCATTGCAAGTCTCTCTCTAATGTCCGTCAGCGAGAGGAAAACAGGAACAAACAACCAACAGCAGCGGGGAAGCTTTCCACGCAATGCTTATCGTCCCTGTGCATCGCCACCACAAACATGGCTGACGGTCCCAGGATGCTATGCTACAATGAGTCTACTCTAAATACCTCCCAGTGATGCCTCTCTGTCACAGACACAAATCCAAAGCATCCCGGACCATATGTTGACCTGAGGAAGAGTCTGTAACAACTGCTCCATGTGTGTGTGTGTGTGTGTGTGTGTGTGTGTGTGTGTGTGTGTGTGTGTGTGTGTGTGTGTGTGTGTGTGTGTGTGTGTGTGTGTGTGTGTGGGTGTGTGTGTGTGGTGTGTGTGTGTGTGTGTGTGTGTGTGTGTGTGTGTGTGTGTGTGTGTGTGTGTGTGTGTTTGTGTTCAATAACAAAAAAGAAACTCTAGCAATCAATCCAAAGCAGCCCCGTTTTCTCTTTCAATCAACCTCTTGCAGAGAGTACTGCCTCAATCCACGCACCAAGACAACAACCAGACCATTTCCTTCTAGAGCCTCACATACTGTGGAAGCGGAAAATATAAAGGAGCTCTTTGTGTTGTTGACAGACATCAACAAAGGGCTTCGTCGAATTTATTGCTTCCTTTCGCTCACTCAATAAATGTGTGTGCCACAATCACTAGCCTCACAGGATCACATAGGATCTCAGGTATAAAGAGCCAAGGCTTTGGGACTTCTTTTTTCTTTATGGCTCTGACTCCAGGGTCATATGCAGAGGACACATCTGGGTTCCATCAGAGCCCATCCACTGGCAGCGGCGGAGCACCGGAGTGGAGCTCCAGTCCCACCAAAAGATGAGATGCTCAGCGTGGAGCCCTTGCCTGCTTATATAACCCTCGGAGAACCGTCGGAGTCGCTCATGTCACACACACACACACACACACACACACACACACACACACACACACACACACACATGCAATCACGCACGCACACATGCCCGCGCACACACACACACACACACACACACACACATATGCAATCACGCACGCACACACACACAAAGGCGTCCCCCTCTCCTCCTGCCCCCACCCCGCACTCACCTATCAATGCAATGCATTCTCTAATTGTTTGAGAAAAAAAGAAAATAGATGGTTCAAAGGTCACAAGCAACAAAAACTGGTGCTGCATAAAGGAGTGATGACAGTGGTTTTGCGTAGGGCTGGATGAAATGGCTGAAAACAGTATTACAATATGCAGCAAGTGTTTTATATGTTTTAAGTGTTGCATATCTGCAAAATTAAATAGCAACTAGCATCCAACTAGCAGCTACAGTAACTAGAACCTAACTAGCAGCTAACTAAAATTCAGCTTCTGTGGAATTTATAGAATGCTACTGCTCGGTTTTCTTCTCTGGATCTTCCAATGAAGAAAAAAAAATATTGATTATTCTATCAAACTCACTTTCTATTGCTATATCATTCATCATTCGTGATACATATCTTCATCATTTTATTGCCCAGCCCTAGTCTTGAGCACTTGACTGTAGACAGATGGCTGACAATAATAATGATGATAATGACCATTATGAGACAGGCAAACAGCATGAAGGAGGAGACGCAGCAGGCAGCAAACTGCTTTGCAGAGAGGAATGCGGAGAAGAGACAGGGGCCGTGTCACCGTCCACTAACCCAGGCCTCTGTTCTTCTCCTGCTGCTGCGGCTGCTCTTCCAGGAGCTGGCAGAACATCTTTCAGTCGTTAAGGTCACTGCACTCCCTGGTACACACACCTCTGTGTGATACATCTTAATGCCAACATGTGTTTGTGTGAATGTGCAATGCCAACATGTGTAGGTGTGTGTGTGAGTCTGTCTGTGTGTGTGTGTGTGTGTGTGTGTGTGTGTGTGTGTGTGTGTGTGTGTGTGTGTGTGTGTGTGTGTGTGTGTGTGTGTGTGTGTGTGTGTGTGTGTGTGTGTTTGTATTTATGTTTGCTTGTTTGTGTGTGGTCTCTGTTGCCAGCTCCTACCTGCATTGGCACTGTCTCACTCTACCTGGCACCGGATGCAACAGGTAAGAGCATGTTAGTGCCTAGCATTTATACAGCTGAAGGAAACGTCTGCTTCACATTGTCTCCAGATTTGCAGGAGAGAGAGAGAGACAGAAAACGAGAGAGAGAGAGAGAGAGAGAGAGAGAGAGAGAGAGAGAGAGAGAGAGAGAGAGAGAGAGAGAGGGAGGGAGGGAGGGAGGGAGAGAGAGCAGGGCGCTCACCTTCACTCGCTCACACGCACCTGCTTAGTCTGGTCTCCAAAGCCCAAAGCCTGTAAGCAGAGGTGGAAGAGACAGGCAGACTGCAGAGGTGATTGACAAAAGAAAACAACAAGGGGGAGAGAGAGAGAGAGAGAGAGAGAGAGAGAGAGAGAGAGAGAGAGAGAGAGAGAGAGAGAGAGAGAGAGAGAGAGAGTTCATAAGAACAAAGGCCCCAGAAATTAAAAGAGCAGACAATTAAAGACAATTTCAGAAACCTAGGGTGAGAGAGAGAGAGAGAGAGAGAGAGAGAGAGAGAAGAAGAAGAAGAAGAAGAAGAAGAAGAAGAAGAGAGAGAGAGAGAGAGAGAGAGAGAGAGAGAGAGAGAGAGAGAGAGAGAGAGAGAAGGGGTTGTGGGAGGGAATAGAGGAAGCAGAGAGGCAGGTGACAGGCAGAGGAGGGAGGGGAGGAGAGGGTGTGTGTGTGTGTGTGTGTGTGTGTGTGTGTGTGTGTGTGTGTGTGTGTGTGTGTGTGTGTGTAGTGGGGGTGGGGTAATGAGAAGCTCTCCACCCTGCCGGGCCCTTTAGCACTGGGCGGGGGTCCAAAGAGACGTGTGTGTCCATGATGATAGAGGGAGGCAGAGAAAGGGAGAGAGGAGGAGTGCAGAGAGGAATGCAGAAGAGCTCACTCACTAGAGAGAGAGAGAGAGAGAGAGAGAGCAGGAGGGGAACAGAGAGATGAGAGAAAAAGACAGAGAGGAAAAGGGAGCGAATGAGAGGTAAATTGAGGTGAAGAATCTGCACTGATGTTTTTTTTTTTTTAAATCCACTGCACCCCTTATGTAGGGTGAAAACAGTTTCTCCTCCTCCTTCTCTTTTTTATACACTACCTTTTCTTTTTCACACTCTTTTCCGGAACTTTCTCTCCACCTCTCCACCCCTATCTCTCTGTATCCCTCTCTCAGCCCGCTGCCGGCTGTCAAACACCTGGACAG
>JAODXP020000017.1:33387829-33390329 GCA_027497455.2 Sardinella longiceps | reverse complement strand
GAACAACTTCACACAAAGACGAGTGGTGTGAATACAAGAAAGAAAGAAACATTATGGTTCAAATCAAATGTGCTTCAAACTGTTCTGGGTAAGAGTAAGACCAATCCAAGCAGTTGGGGAGCATCTGCATCAATACCCCAGCGAACAATCAATTCATTTTTCCAAGGCCAACCCACTGAAATACAGAGGGGCTTGGAGTCCAGCAAAGACGTGTATACAAAATGTTCCCAAACGCATTTTTTTTTCCTGCTTTGTAACTAATCAAAAGTCAAGCATAAAAAGCTGAGATAGAAAATCAGATAGCTCTGGCCCGTACCATTGCATAACTAGGCTTTCCAGCTGCAGTGAGAGTGAAAAACTCTCTTAACTGCTTTACGGCCTTGACAAAATGTGGGGAATGCCGCCCCTCTGATTGGGCAACAGCCATGCCCATTAAATCTCTCGCCTGCTGGGACTTCCTCGGGGAGGTTGTGACCTGATCTTTTAGAGGACTGGGAGCCAAAGGAAATGGTTACTGTCAAGGACAAAATAACCCCGTCCCAACTAACCTCATAGGGCTGCAGCCTTGACCACTGAGACATACAGAGAGAGAGAGCTACGACTCCTCCACTACAGATGCCTTCCCACCCAGGCCCACAAAGAGTGCTAAATCTCCTCCAGGACTCCCAGTGGCTGGTCTGTAAAGTGTAAAAGGAGTGTTTGTATGTGTGTGTGTGTGTGTGTGTGTGTGTGTGTGTGTGTGTGTGTGTGTGTGTGTGTGTGTGTGTGTGTGTGGGGGGGGGGGATCCTAGGGGGGGATCCTGAAGAAACTAATAGTGCTTTTTTGACCAATAAAGATTCTTTGTTCTTGAACCAGTTCCATTGACAATTCTTTGCTGTTTTGTTTACTGAATCAGCCCAAACTTCCACCAATTTTGAATAGAGCCAAGGACGATCCATCAACAAATCGTGTTGCATGCCCAAACACGAAAACGTAGAGTGCATCGAGGAGACAGTGATACGCCAGTGGAAACAACTGCAAGATTACTAGATTTGTAAAACTAGTAAACATTACCTAAGCAATTTTTGTTAATTTGTTTGAATTTCTCAGGTGCAGAATCAATTAATTTTTGGTTAAATTACCCCAGAATACAGTAACCTTGTGATTGACGGAGAAGTTCGGTGTGATAAAGAGTAAATTGCAACATCATAAAATGTTGGAACGTTTGCCAAGGAGCAGAATTTTGACACGTTTGGAGAAAACCACTTGCTAGTTGTAGCTTCCAGAGGCAGCCAGATAAGTAGCTATCTGTAAAGTAACTTAGTTTGCAATGCCTAGTTTTAAATGTTGGTACTGTCATTATACTTTAAACAAAGTGTGGGGCTATTTTGAGCCTTTCTATGGTTTAAAACAATGGCCACTAACACCTATCTGGGTGCCCTTGGAAGCTACAATTAGCAAATGGTTTTCTACGGCCTGCACGATTGTATCAAAATTCCGCTCCCAGCAAACATTCCAACTTTTTATAATTTTACAATACACTTTGGATCCTTATCAGACCTAATTTCTCCTTTAATGGAGAACTGCACAGTTGAGGTTTCTGTGGTGAACTAGACAAGCAGGAGAATGGTTTGATTGAGAATGGAAAAAGCCAGGGAACTGATTGTTATGGGGAACTAGGTCAGTGGTGATCAGGGTTGGGAACAGAGCTGACAGGTAGCTGCACATGTCAAAACTATTTTAGCAAGGAACTAGAATCTCAAGGAATCTAGAATTTGCTAGAAACTATGAACTATAGTGAGCTACCGGGGTCATGGGAAAGTGGTGAATTAACCAGTGATGTGAAATAAAAGAAATGGCCAATTGGTCCAATCAACACAAGTGGATCTGAAGCACGCGGGCAAATTAGCAGGCAAACTCTTTGTCCTCCTTCCCCTGTCCCACAGAGCCAGAACAGGCGAGCACATAAACAGTCTGCCGTACGTGGGTGTCCAGATGAGGATAGTAAAGGTGTGAGGGCGGGCTGTCCTGACCCATCTAGGGTGCCTTCCCAAACAGGGCAGCGGCAGTAGGCCAAGGGGCATAGAGAGAAAAAGAGAGAGAGAGAGAGAGAGAGAGAGAGAGAGAGAGAGAGAGAGAGAGAGAGAGAGAGAGAGCAAATGTGACCTACATATGGAGGTGCAGAGGGGAAGCAGCTGCAGAGAGTCACGGACCAGCCTTTGGAGGCTCAGGGGCCTGACGCTGGCTACGA
This sequence comes from Sardinella longiceps, assembly GCA_027497455.2. Lineage (NCBI taxonomy): Eukaryota > Metazoa > Chordata > Actinopteri > Clupeiformes > Clupeidae > Sardinella > Sardinella longiceps. The sequence goes on along the minus strand of JAODXP020000017.1, from coordinate 33,388,098 downwards.
CCCCGCACTCTGACTCATCATCGACGGCTGCGTCGGCTCCACAGATTCCCATTGAGAGTGAGCGTGAAATTAAGGGGAAAAAAAAACACTACAGATCTGATAAATGCAGAGGGACAGTTTGTATCATCTGCGGTGTGGAATGCAGAATGGAGGAGGAGTGGAAGTGTGTGTGTGTGTGGGGGGGGGGGGGGGAAAATAAATCCTGTTTACACTTGAGGAAAACATGGAAGTTTTTGAGTCATGCGATAACCCTACCACCAGACGGCACA
>JAODXP020000017.1:33362829-33385329 GCA_027497455.2 Sardinella longiceps | reverse complement strand
GCATGTCTCCTGAAACAGAAGATCAGAGACAAACATCATAACACAATCTGCAGCACAGTATCTCTCTTTCTCTTTCACACAAACACACACACACAAACAAACACATACGTCTGAAAGGTTATACAAACTCACATTACAAACACGGAAATATAAAATACATATGTGCACACACACAGGTATGCATGCACATGCACACGCACGCACACACACACACACACACACACACACACACACACACACACACACACACACACACACACACACAGACACACACTGTATATACTGTACATTCACTCTTCTCCATCCAAGCCACCAACATGTTCAAGCCTCTGGTAAATACCACAATGATTCTGTTAGCATAAACTTTGGGTTAAGTAGCGTGGCCTGCAAAACACTGAGGTGTCTCCAAGACAGTTATTGATAGTGGTGAGGCAACCCTGCCTTTGGGGCACGTGGGAATAGGGAGTGACTGTTCAGGTAGCTACGCACCTTTCGGAGACTGATTTAGAGGCCTGATCGGTTTGGGTAGTGTCACATCTGTTTTTTGGAAAAGCCTGGCTTTGGGAGCTGGCCCAAGGCTTGGCCCTAAATCACCTCACAGAGACAGAGGCAGAAAACAACACCATCGCTTAAAGCCATGGAGCTGTGTTGTCTTGCATGTTGGATACCACAAGTTGTGTGTTTTTGGTGAGAAAGGCATGGAGAAAAAGAGAGGAGGAGAGAGAGAGAGAGAGAGAGAGAGAGAGAGAGAGAGAGAGAGCAACTGAGAGAGTGAGAGAGAGAGACACAGTGAGAAAGAAAGGAACAGAGAGAAAAAAACAAAGACAGAGGGATAGAGAAAGAGAGAGAGAAGGAGACAGAGACAGAGACAGAGAGCATGCTAAGGCCAGACTGACGGCCATCTGTGGCACAGAGATGGAAAGCCAGACAGTCTTCATGAATTCAAGTAGATGCTGGGCATAGTTATCTTCAAAGAGAATCACAGAACCAAAATGTGTTTAATGTGTTTTTAATCCAAAATTTAATACGTTTGGATCTCTGGCACTGCTCAGCTCGAATGGATGTCGACGCATGCAGTTCCGGAAGAGTTGACTCAAAGACTATGCATGGGTGCTGTGTGGAAGATTGGGCTCGCCCTGGATGATTCATGGGTGTCTGGGCGAGTGGGGTAAATGGACAAAGGAGACAGGGTGGAGCCGGAGGTAGAGAGACTGATAGTGGACGTCTAGGACGGCCAAAAACATGTCTCTCCTGTCACAGGACTTCTAGTGGCTAGACCAAGATCACTGGCACCAATCTCCTCGTCCTGGGGAATGTCAACAATGTGAGATGGACGTGTTTTTGGAGCTCAGCTAGAAGGGCAAGGTGCTGACAACATAAGGGGGAGCTTTTTGAGCAATGTTGCTGGGCTGTTTTACAGTTTTAATGTAGCCTATTCTTTTTTTTTTTTGAAAACCAGCACAATGCTGCACAAAATGGGCAGCAGCCAAAATTAGCATATTGCATTTATGCCGTTCTCAGTCAACAGGCAAAGTCGAGGTTCCCGGTTACTGATGATTATTGTGCGAGAATTCATTCACACCACATGAACACTGAAACACCGTAGAACTAAAGAAAATAAACAGAAAACAAAAGGCTAAATCATATGCTCTCAAACACAAAGATCACAAAAAAATCATAAGACATGAACAAAATCAAAATGACAAAAAGTCTAGCAAATCGTTAGTAAATGCAGATCGGACCTGAAATTGACAGTGTTAATTTTGCTTGTGTTTTTGTTTGTAGACATGTTCCCTTTGGGCTCAGTCTTACGTGTTCTATTTAAGAGGGCTATGAGTAATGGTACAATGTGCTTGGTAGGCTGGTAATAGTTTGTGCTGTCTACACTATAGGTTCTCTAAGTGCAGCCCAGGGGCCAATGCCGGCCCGCAAAAAACATTTATTGCAGCCCGCGATAACATCTGACAATATCTATAAAACTGGTATAACTGCACATTGCTTTGAAAGAATGAATCTTCATTTAGTGGTGTTTAGTAGCATCTATAGGACTTTATTTATTGCAATAAATGTAATCTGTAGATATGCAACAGATGCAACATGGTCATTAACATGATAACAAATTGGATTTATTTTTTCAGTTTTTTTTATCCCTTTTTTCCCACCGCCCCTTTTCCCACCGCCCCTCAGTTCAACGTCGGGTCCCTAAATTGGCCCTCACCAAAACTTTTACTCAAACTCAAACCATCAAAACTTTGAGAAACCCTGGTCTTCTCAGTATACACTCGCATCTGCTTTATATGGTTTACATATTGAGGAGATCTTACAGTTATAAATCCTCAGCCAACGATGAGCTGTCACTGAGCTTTGGCGACAGAGCTCTCAGACAATTTGTTTCAATATGCTCTCATGAAATCAGTGCTACAGTAAGTCATTAGCAGAACTGTGAATGAATCTCTGGAACAGTACTCATTAGTGTAAATTAGGCCTAGGGATGCTTGATATGTGCATCTGAGGATAAAAGTGCTCTTGGAATGAAAAACAAATTCCAAACAATATTAAAAAAAAAAACAAGAAAGATTCAGATAGTTTTTTTTTTCCAATCGGAGATCTCTAAGACATTACTTATTGTGTATTTATGAAGCTCCCACATCTGTTCTCCCGCATTTACTCTCATTTTGACCTCTGTCTTCAGAATGTGCTGTTTATTCACAACCACAACAGAAACTGTTTACATCTCATAATGCTCTTAGAACAGCACAAAACGTTGCTATTAATTTATTCAGTATTCACCATGACCGCAGAAGGTTCTGCTGTGGATCCTTGGGAGACACGCATCAAGGGTCTTTATGTTCATCCCTACTGACAGTGCAGAGCAGTGATGGGGTCTCATGAGAGTCGTTGGGGGAACAGTGAGAGACATGGTACTGGATGGCAGCAGGGTGTTTGTGTCAGCAGTGATACAGCTGCTAAGACCCTGACCAGACAAGGCAGAGAAGTCAGAGAGAGAGAGAGAGAGAGAGAGAGAGAGAGAGAGAGAGAGAGAGAGAGAGAGAGAGGGGATAGAAACCAAGAGAGCTTGATGAATCACGTCTCTCATCCATCAGACATGGAGAAGAGAACAATAGCTGCTGAGAGGAGAGAGCCAGTCTGCTTCTATTTACCATGGAACATTTGGAGCTGGGTTAAAGCTGTCCCATATGACTGTGTTTCTGTTTTAGTTATTAATTAAAAACACACACCGCCCTCGTTCACTGATGTTCAAAACTCCGCTGGCCCAAGAAGAGCAGCTGCACAGCTGAGAAAATGGCCGCAAGTGAGCCGGCAGAGACGATGGGGAAAGACAATCATCAAACGAGAGGCGAGTCATGCCCAATGTAGTCATCAAACGACACAAACGGCTAGACCAGGGAAAGAAGACAGGTGCTCTTCGTTAGTGGCCCACATAAGAAAGGACCTCTCTGGATGAGAGGCAAACTGGGTCTCTTTTGCAAGGAGGGCCGATATGGAGCTCAGACTATGCGTCGCTAAAATGATTGCCGGGCCAGCTGTTTAACATCTGCCCCAAGACTGCAAGGCGTCAGCTTGTGTAATTATCTAAAACAACACCGACCGGCGTGTTTGGTAAGCACACTGGACCACAGACCACTGATGTCTGTTCACCAGATCAGCATTTTTCTTTCTTTCTTTCTTTTTCTCTTTTTCTCTTTCTTTCTTGCCATGGAAGCCAGGTTGCTGACAATTTTGGTACAATATCCTGCTTAGTCCTGTCGAAGATTTCACAAATTGAACGTCTAATCATAAGAAAATTGAATTAAAATTAAACATTGATTTGAGTGGATAGGGGCCTTGTGTTGTAGGACAGCTGTGGACCATCATTGAGATGAATCTTAATGAAGCCTGACTATTGTGTACAAATTTAGAGTAGGATTATCATGATATGTTTACATATAACGGATCTAATGTCCAATGTTTTTAGATAACAGTGATAACCTGCATCACTCATGATATGCTAAAAATAGACAGTAATTTTAATGTTAAATCAGCATAACGGGAGACAAAGTCAGATGACAGTTAAAAAAAAAAAAAGGAAATTAGGAGTTTTATTTACAATAGCCACAGTTACACGTAGTGAGTAAATTGATGCTGATATTCAGTTTTTGACAGATACCAAAATATGGCTAAACTGATTGATGTCAACAGGAATGAAGAGTTGACATGACTTGTGCACAAACTGAATATCTCCACCATTTCATTAAAAAACGGAATCGTCCCTGTGCAACGGATGCCAACTAGCATGGGCTACTTGGCGGAAGTATGTGATAAATCCTGACACCCCTGGCCTTAAGAACACTTCTAACCGCTGAGTTGGAAGCCTGGGTGTTTCAGCTCAATGCTCACAGTGTTTGTCTCCCATGCTGTGGGTGTGTTGTAGTTGACGGTTTAATGGGTTCGCGATCCATGAGCAGTTGGACTGACCTTGAATGTTATGTGCATTGAGGGAGAGACAGCATGACGTAAACTGCATATGGCTATGGAAATAATAACACATACATTCAGATTCCAATAATCCCAAAAGTAAGAGAAAGAAGATGATATTAGGTCAGTGAAAAGAACTAAAAGAAAAAGAAAAAAGGTAGTGTTCCTCAGCAAACAAAATGTCGTACATACTATCATCAGGAAGTTGGTCACGGAACGTAGCCAACATAAGCAGTGTGAGTGGGCTGTGAATACTGTAACTGATAGACAGGAAGTGAGTGGGAGAGAGTGAATCAGGAAATGACTCCGGGCCAATTGAACCTTGGGTCTCTGCGGGCACCTGGCTCATTTATGGTACCACCGGTGTAACTAGACTTCAAAGACATTCATGTACTGAGGACTTCCTCGTCTGAGAGCTGATAACTAAACCATCATTGTGTGTATGTACAGTAGGCCTATATGTAACAGATGCCAGCTAGCTAAGCTATGCATGTTGAATGCTAGCAAACTTCTCCCCTAAGCAACTATTTTGAGTCATTGTGATGGGTAGATCATAACTGTTTTGACTTGTCCTACTGCACTCTGGCAGAGACAGGGAAAATGCTGGGTTCAGTCAGTTTGGCCAGACTCGCGGAGCTGTACGGGAAGCTCTGTCGAGAATAGTGCAAGCACAAAGCTGGCACAAACCTAAAAAACAGTGAAGGAATGGCCAATCCTGCATAAAGGAAAGCTCCGAAGTGAATTCAAGCATAGCCCTGTTGAACGAGCCTGCTAAATGCACAAGTTAGCGAGGGAACAAAACAATTTGGAACAGCATCGACCGAACGCGAATGCAGAAGCGAACAAGCACTTCACACTGAATCAATAGTAACTGATTATTCAAAACCGAAAGTGAGATCTGAGGTACCGTTGGCTCAATGTAAAGTGCTTCGCGTTCGGTCTATGCTGTTCCAAATTATTTTGTTCCACTCACTAACTTGTGCATTTAGCAGGCTTGTTCAACAGGGCTATGCTTGAATTCACTCCAGAGTTTTCCTTTAACAGCGTGCTAGTCAGTTGGCTGGTGGCAAGGGCTTTTGCGTCAACTGGCTAGTACGCTCAAATCCTGATCCGATGTTGCCGAAGTTGTGACCGGGGCTGAGGCTGGATGGTGGAAGGTGATCTTGGTGACATACTGTGTGTGATATTATGTCTTATGGTATTCAATCCTGCGCTCATCCAGATTCGAACCCACAACTTTCAGCTCCACAGACTGGGAGCTAATCATCCTATAGAAACTGAGCTAAAATCCCTTGGTGCTAGTTTTTTCACACTAACATATCTTGGTTCTCTCACTTACACACTTACTGGTGTACACACTGCACACATACAGTCAGTCAGACCAGCTGGCTACCGTCACACACATCGGCTACGTTCACACCATTAAACCTTACTCCCATCCTGATACTAGAACCAGTGAGACAGAACTCACAACTGCCATGCACCACAGATATACCAAGGTGCTACAGTATTTCACTCCCTAGCACATATCTTTAGGCGCTAAAACTGCATAGCTAACTACCAGCTGGCTCCCATAGTCTGGCGTGGCATGGTTACAAAATAATAAATAATTTTGTCTATCAATTATATTAGCATTTGGTTGTATCAGGGCTTTGCAGTTGTTCCTGAACCAGTTAATAATGTTCTAGGTCCAGCTGCCAGACATAAAAGGTAGGCTTTCAAATTGGCTTCTAGAATTCTTAATTTTATCGTTTAGTCTCTAATATTACGCAAGTAATTTCCTGGTCAAATAAAAAATGCTATCATATTTATATTCTTTAAAGGGTGCTGAAATGAAATCTAATAAAATCATTGAGACTTGAAGACTGCATAGGCATATATTGCCTGCTAGTGGAATTGTCAAGCTACAGTCTGTTTGCCGTCTCCATGCATCAACTGAATGACGGAATGTGACCCTCACATCATTCACAAATCATCGCAGGAGCGGGAAAAGGACCGGTATTAACCGTGTATCATTATTTTAAACAATCATTTTTGTGTCAAAAAAAAAAAAGTTTCTGGTTTTGTTTTTGTTTATGGTATAAACACAACTGAAAATTCAACTCATTTGTGTGTGTTTGTCTCCTTATAATATCAAGGAAAAGGTAAAACAATTAAAAGCAAAGAAAAATCACTGACTCGGTTGAGTGCCTTGCTGGAGTTGGCTTGTTGTAGTGCCTGAGGAGTTGCAATGATGTGAAAACAAAAAGTTATATAAGTCTTAGTTTGTAACATCTCTTTAGTCTTTACACACACACACACACACACACACACACACACACACACACAGAGAGAGAGAGAGAGAGAGAGAGACAGAGTGGTTGCTCCACATGAGTGCTTTCATCCCTCTTTTCGACGACTCTACCTGTGGTGCTGATGTGAGTGTGGGTGTGTGTCTGTGTGTAGAGTAAGAAAGTGGGTAGGAGGAGTGTGTGTGTGTGTGTGTGTGTGTGTGTGTGTGTGTGTGTGTGTGTGTGTGTGTCTGTGTGTGTGTGTGTGTGTGTGTGTGTGTGTGTGTGTGTGTGTGTGTGTGTGTGTGTGGGGGGTGGGTGGGTGATGGACGGAAGGGACATGAAAACTAAATGTGGATCCTTCTTGCCAGGGCCACAGGGAGACAGAGCTGGGGACCACAGACTAAGGCACCATACAATTATCCAAAACAAGAAAGCCAGGCCAACCTCTTCCCACTGCAACGGACAACAATAACAACAGCCATGCATGCGAGACCGCGCGTGCGCACACACACATACAGTAGGCACATACAAACAAACACACATACAGAGCCATTACATACACACAAACACACACACACCCCTTTGTATGAAATTTATGACAGCTGCAATGATTGTGTTACGTACTCATCTGTCAAGTAAACCTGTCATCAACAATACTTTATATTATGAATCATTATCTCCCTTCAGGATGCGATTCACTTCTCTGATTGGCTGATGGCGTGGGAATTAACTTCGTATAACTGGCTACCTAAAACGTTTTTCTGTTAAAAAGTTTCACTACTGTTCCATATGAATGTTTTCTAGAGTGGTAACTGTAGCAACATTTGCCTTTTAGATCTACTTTCACACGAAAGTAGTACCCCAACTGAACGTCTTTTAAATTGGAGTCAAGTGTTTCATTCATGTTTTCGACACTTGCTTAAGTATACGGGAGATAAATACAAATGGAGTTCTAAGCCTCCACCTCACCATTATTTCCATCGAACCGATCATCTCGTCAGCCGTTATCCCTTACATATCAGGTTTGATTTACAACAATAACAAAATAGATAGTTGGTCATTATACCATCACAAATGATAGTATAATAATGACTCTTCAGTGATGGTGATCAGGGTGTGAATTTGAAGTAATCCTCAATACTTTAAAAAAAAATTAAAAAAATAAACATCTCATACTTTTTAAATGGATTAGAAATTATGGCAATGTACGAAAAAAAAAAAAATCTATTTAGCTGTATTTGAACTCTAAATTAGCTTGGCACAGCCACCAAGCTGCAGCTGGAACCTAACAATTGCAACAGTCTATATAATACTAGGCCATACTATGTAATATTAGATTGTAAACACAGGTGGCATTAAAATGCTTCACTTGGTGATAAAGGAACAAAGAATAAATGCAAAATTTAATGTTCTGCAAAACCCACTTATATCACTGGGAATATAATGGTATGAGGTCATCCTTTCATAGTGTAGTTACTAAAGATGTACTCTCTATGTACCTCAAACTAATTTAAACAGTCTGTGTGCACTTTTGATCTCACCTGGTGCAAATCACATCTTTTCTCTCTTTTGACACACAAGAAAGAGAGAGAGAGAGAGAGAGAGAGAGAGAGAGAGAGAGAGAGAGAGAGAGAGAGAGAGACTTAACCTAAACAAACATTCATATTCACACAGACATTTTACATGCAATTTCCTAGCCCATGGATCACTTTCACATTCACCTTTCCCTCTTTCAGACAAATGGATCTACAGAAAGACCCCTTGAGGTAACTTTACAGAGTGACAGCACGGAATGTGTACACCTGGACAAAACGAATTTCTTCATATATCTATGGACTGTATGTATGTATATGTGTGTGTATCTGTATGTTTGGTGTGTGTGTGTGTGTGTGTGTGTGTGTGTGTGTGTGTGTATGTGTGTGTGTGTGTGTGTGTGTGTGTGTGTGTGTGTGTGTGTGTGTGTGTGTGTGTGTGTGTGTGTGTGTGTGTGTGTGTGTGTACCCAAACACAGGTACTGCCCCTCATGTGAGCCATACACCATACCTCATTGCAGGGCCTTGGACCAGGTCCAGTGCTATCAGTGCTCTGCATGACGGTCTGTCTGTGTTTGCTCAATGGTTCACCCAGCTAGCAAGGAAGGAATAAGAGGGGGGGTTGAGGTGTAGAAAAGGGGCCTACCCACCTGTTTCGAATGAGAGCAGCCTGACTTTGACCCCGGCACCACAGCGCCCGGCTTATATAACATGTCGTCATGCAACAAGCACAAAGTCATCTCTGCGGCGACGAGAGAGATGTGAAAAAGATTGTGACTGCTGAGCAGCACACGTCAAGACAGACAAACGGCTGGACATAGAGATGGATCGAAAGTAGTCAGGTGATCGCTTGAATGACTTATCTTGAAAGACTGATCTTCCCTGGGCTGTGAAAGCTACCACTATTATAATGCACCCGTGTGTGTGTGTGTGTGTGTGTGTGTGTGTGTGTGTGTGTGTGTGTGTGTGTGTGTGTGTGTGTGTGTGTGTCTTTGCTTGTTTCCAGTTTGTGTGAGTGTGTAGTCTTCATGAAGCATGCAAGTGCCTTTGCCTACTGCTGCTTGTTTGATTCACTCATGTTTTGACAATGGCCCTGACCGTGACAAATGAGTGCCTTTTCCTCATTTATAAATGCATTTGATGAACGGCAATGCGGTCCCTTCACTCAATCCTCTTTCTTTTGTCATGTACTGTAGGCAAAATGGTTGATTTCTGCACTCACTTTCACCCACCCCCAAGGCAAAAACAGAAGTTCTTGTCTTCACTTCCGTCTTCACCCAGCTCATCCTTTATTCTTTACTACTGTAGAAGATGATTGGAGCATCTCCAGGCTTCCTCATCTGTCTTCCCTTGTTCCTAGCAATCTTTTATAGCCTCCTATCACCACACTTCCAATCGCCAAGGCTCTGAGTTCCTATGCCATTAATCAATAGCATAAATAAGACACCAATAAGGAAATGGAAATGACTGCATTCGTGTATACAGAATGTGCAAATACAATTTGTGAAGTCTTCAAACTGTGTGAAGTCTCTTTGTCACGTTGTACTCCAGAGAGTGGTCTCAGGAAAAGCAAGGTGATATATGTAACAGCTGTCAAAAGTCAGGAAAATATGAGTTTTGAGAAGGGGAGATAGAAGGTCTTGAGGCTAAAACCCAGCCCAAAAGAAGAAATTTATGTATCTGTTTGGATTCTACAGACATCTTGGCTACCACTGCTTTTTATGATAGCTGTTTCCACGAGTGGCCAACAGGTTATTGGACTCGACAAACTTTTATTCAAGGATTATGATCATGATTGAAGAACATTGGTGGCTGTCGTATTTTATTTTAATGTTTGCGGTTCTTATGAATCATCCTCTAATAAAAAGGCCGTTAGGTGACAAAAGTAACTCAGGATCAAGTGTCCAGTGTTGAGATCCTTTCTCCAAAAACATCCTTACACTGAGTCCAACGAGTGCAACCCATCCCATTTGTTCTTCTTGACAAATGCCCAGAAATTTGCTGTCATGTATGACACTGCTGCAAAATAGAGTATCACGATTTTGTGGTCCAAAATAAATACCTTACCTTACCTTACCTTACCTTAACTTAACTTAACTTACCTTACCTATATCTTACTTGAGCTTGTTTAGTACAACATTACCACCGGTAATGAGCTGAACCAAAGAAATACAAAGTCAGCACTGTCATTCAAGAACCGCTACTAAAATACAATAATCTTTGAAGACTTACTCTAAAGGGGTCAATACATTGGTTAAGTTTTTGGCCAACTTTGCAGGGAAACTACACAACAGTTGTCCCACGTTTGGTTGTATGATTATGAAATTTTTACTTACTAAAGTTCTGAGGACTAGGACAACCATTCAACACCGGAGACAACATGTTGGTCCGTCATGCAACTTAGCAGTATGACAAATTGCGATATGAGAAATGCTTGAGGTGAAGCGATCAATGACTTGCAAGAAGAATGAGCTATTGGAAATGGCTGTAGGCGGAATTCTTTGGGTTATGAGTTGGGTAGCGAATGCTCGTGAATAATGGGGCTGTAGTTCATGTCCACTAATAACTCAACACCCCACTCATGTTCTTAAGTGCACAAAATCATACAAACATGTAGGCTATGTAATATACTGTAACGTTTCATTAGGCTCTGAAACGTTCTTGTGATCTTATCCAGCAGCAGGTTACACAACACTACAACCTGATAATATATGACAACATGATCAAATGTGTGAATATACCTATAGAGTATAACATAGGGGCTATTTGACCTCTGGAGGACAGGTCATGGCTAGCTGTTGAAACATGTGCTTAGGTAGTAGCAAGTGTCAGAGGTTAGATCAGCTGGAAAAAAAAGAAGAAGAGGGGGAAATAGCTAAAAGGGAGCAATGAAGCAATCACTTGCCACATCTCATATAGCTAACTGCTTTCATCTGGGCCCGCTCTCATTATTAGATGTCAAGGGGAAATGTGAGAACGAAGAAAGCCATGGAGGGAAGTGAGGGGCAAAATCGGGAGCCGTTAGCTTTAAACTTCATTACACCCCTGCCTAAAAGCATTTATCTGCTCCGATCTCCACAGGAAAGCCTTGGGTAAGTCTCGTTAGATCAAAAAAAACGCAATGGCCTGCAGCCACTCTAAGTGTAAATTCTTTGCTAATACCAGTTAGCTTATGGGTGTATGAAAAAGGCTTCTCCTCTGGGTGACATTTGCTGAAGTTGCTTAACTTTGCACATTTTCAGAGACTGTGGACCCCTAAGTATTTACTTAGTGCCAGTGAGGCTCAAAGAGCTGTCTGGTAATGAAAATACATCATGAATCAGCATTTTCACTAAAGATATTTTACTACCGTTGGAGTAACTGGCCATATTGTGAAGTACTTGGAATCAGAGTCTGACGTTTATAGTTATCCAACAAATAATGATCTCCGCATCTTTTCTTTGATTAATGTTTAAAAAAGTCTTTGACCCATCCAACACTAAAGTTGAACTTGCTTGTTGTTCACTAAAAGTCTATCCAAAATGTTCAAGTCATTGTTTTTGGTCATTGTTTCTCAACATGATTTTCAACATTAGGCAGCAATAAAAAATTGGGCAGCTAATTTTGACAGTTTTAGTATGTGCGACCAGTCAAAGCCAACCAATGTCTCTTCTCTGTTCAGCATCCACAGTTCATGAGCAATACCCACTGAGGATCAGCTAGAAAAAAATCTCTTGATATCTACACCTTGAATATCATTACACCTAAGCCTGATCCCTTAACACTGTCTCATTCAGCTTAAGATGTTGGAGTCTGGGCCAAGAAATATGACCCCTTTAGGTGTAGCTCAAATCAGTCCTCCAAAACTGGCAGCCTGCCTTTGTAAACATGAGTACTATCTCTTAAAATACGGTTTGATCACAACTGTTTCCGATATTTTGGGGGATCTGATAACACATTCACTGGGACGACTCCTGATGGCAGCAGATACAACAGTTGTTGTGAACAATTTGTTTAAAGTCTTATTCAGTGTGAGGCCCATAGCACTAACAGAGGCTGTGTTACCGGGGCCCTAAGTCGAGAGAGGGCCCTTGAGGAGTCTGGAACTGAATCCTAGGAGGTGAGGTTGGCCCATGGCCACTTCTTGTGTGTAGGGCCCAGAATTGGTGCTACACCCTTGATCAGGAACACTGTCAGAAAGTTTGAGCCCTATGACAGAAAAATATTTTTGGGCTACCCAAACATTGATTATAATGTTGTGCCCCCAGGCGGCGCCCCTGCTATCATAGTGCACCTACAGTATAAATACAATGGCATATGATAAATCCAATGCACTTCTATGGGGTTGTTCTTTAAACCGGATTACAAGTGGCTAGGGTGATATAGCTTTTATGTCTAAGACTGTTTGAGTGTATTTCCTCTGTGCGTATCCTACTAAAGCCCCTCTTTTCAGTATGGCTCTTAGAGGCTGATCACATGGATATTTGACTCCAAAGTTACCCTAATGGCACAGAGAAGGGCTGTTCTTGTAGATCTAAGAGAGTGAGATGCGTATCGACAATGTAGCTGTCAACTTGGAATTCCTTTCAGAGCTATCTTGGCAGATGTACAAGACATGAAATTGCCTGAAATTGAAATTTGGCACTTTCAGTTCAGCAAATTCTTTGGAGGAACACACACACACACACACACACACACACACACACACACAGACTTACACACACACACACCGCCATGGTGGATTACTGCTATAACTGGGTGTGATTGAGACAGCAGTGAGGGTGTCTTACCAAAGCACTCCTTACCTAATGCTAATGGCTCCGCCTGAACACAAGACTCTGGCCGGGGGGCAACCTCACCCTGCACTGATAACATGTCTGTCAGTGAGGGGCCGAGGTGCGGAGCTTACATCTTGGGGCCTCCTCCTCCTTCTAGTTTTCACCAAATACAACCCCCCACCCCCTCCAGCCCACCCACTAACCTGTACTGAGCTCTCTCAGCTGTCACTCAAAGCATGGCTGGCCTTGCATGAACAGGCTGTGTTTGACAGTGCAGAGCCGGGAGTGAAGCCGAGGTGAAGAGTCTCTCATTGCTGGCTGAGGTAGATTGAAGTGGAGCATAGTGCTGCCTTCCTAAAATAAGTACAGATAGATTACAGTAAAGAGGTTGGGGATTAATGCCTCACTGTAGAGTTATCCTAAAGATATAACTCATATGCACAGGTTGGCTCAGAGGGCATGTTCACAGGGCTCGGTTAAGATTCATGGGTTTTGTTACACTGTTATGCTGCTTAATATCTCTCCTGTTCTCCATGACACTTAATGGATGGACATGATCATTGAACAGATTATCTTAATATTATTACCGGTATGATGACATTCCTGAATTCCTGAATTACATTATAATGGGCAAGTGTGAATAGTTCAAGTAACACCTTGGATGAGTTTAACATGAAAGGCTGGCACAAACACAGACATTGTTGACCTATGTGATGCCAAATGCAACATATACTGTACTGACATGACAATTATGATAAATTTAGTTGGTGGTAAAACAATAGTCATAAACTATGCTACTAATATCATGCCCAGCCAGGGTTTTTCAAAGCTTTTTGAAGTTGGATCAGACTTAAAGCAGAGCCTTCGTTTGTACTATCACTCAAATGCAACAGCTCTTCCCCAAGGACAACCCCTTTACTCTGGAGCAAATATCTCAATCTTGTCCCCCTCCATCCCCCCCTTCACTTGTCTTCAAGAGTATTCATCCCTTCATCCTCACATCGCACTCACCCATGTTTCCTTGGATTTGATCTAAGCCTAGCTTTGAAGGGAATGCTTCCTTTGAAGACCTTGAGACACCCTTCAACTGGACCTAATGTATTGCCGGTTTACCATGGTCCCCAACTGGGCACCCCATATTAGAGAGCATTTTTCATCTTGAACAAACTCTAAAACTCACCCCAAGAGAATAGATCTATCAGAGAAAAGCCTACGGTCACATATATATATGAAACACAGCGAGACATACAGCACATATGCATGCGTCAACAGCTTTCAGGGCAAGTATTTCTGATTGGACTACTGACATTTTGACTATACATTGGCATAAAGTAGAGAAGTAGTCATTTACACGTCAGCCCCAAAATTAAGGTGTAACTAAAGGTAACACATTACAATGAAGCAGTAAACCATAGAACAGGAAGGTAAGGAACCAACTTAAATCTATAACTACTAGTTATTCAATACTTGTTCTCCCTGTACTAGACCGTACTTATACCATACTGCACAGGCTGAGAGAGTAAGTGAGTGAGAGAGAGAGAGAGAGAGAGAGAGAGAGAGAGAGAGAGAGAGAGAGAGAGAGAGAGAGAGAGTATAAAAATATATAATGAAATACAAAAAATGTCCAGACTGTAGAGGTATTGTGTGTACTGTATGTAACCTATCCACATGGTTTTGTATGATTTCACTTTTCTCCTCCAACGTCTTTGACAATGACAAAGTGTGCTTTATTGGGAAAACAATTCTGACAGCTTGAAGCTATGAGTCAAGTAATAAAATGACTGGTGTGCTGGTGATGTGGTGGGCAGACAATTAGCTGTCATCACAAGAGAATACTTTGGTCTTCAGACATACGGTGTCTGTAACAGCACACAGACAATGCCTTGACCCTCCAAGAACCTTCAGCAAGATATCCCAGAATGCACTATTCATGGCACTCCTGACAAAATGACATACGCAGGAGTCCGTCTGCAATTCATCTTTTCCTCATATGCATATCCCCTGGTGCCATTTTCAAACACCATAAATCAAACTCTGCCGGTATAACAATCAAACCTGGTTATAGCTGAACACAACCGTATATAACAAAATAACAGAATTGAAAAAGATAAATAAAAGAAGACTGTAACTTCATCAGGTCTGGTGAAGCCAGGCCTTTGAAGAGAAGACAGGTAGAGGAGAGTCTAGCTGCATCTTTACCAGTGTAACGGGGAGAGGAAGACACTGGGAGAGGATGTAAGTCTGGTCTGAGAGCCAGTAGCCAAGGAACATTAAAACTTCATTTCCCATCTGAGCCAGTGTAATGGAAAAGCCTTGAACATGTTGCTTTCTCTGACTGGTTTAGGTTCTGCGCCTGGTTGTCTCCATTAAAAAGAATACTTGAATAATTGAGTAATTGAATTTATAACCATGATCTTTAACTGCCACCATATTTTTCAAATTTGAGTTTTTGACATCGAAACAAAGAAGTAAAAAAAAAAAAAAAAAAAAAAAAACATAGATCAAGAAAACAAATGTATAAAAAGGGGATGGTCTCCATTGCTGTTAAGTCTGACATGATTAGGAAAATTACTCATTTAGTTATAAAAAGGCTCCCTCACCCCTTCTTGTGTCTCTTTATTTATTGCTCAAATTATATGAACTTTCATCTTCCATCTTCTCCAACTGTTTGTTTTTGTTGTGATTCCCTCGCCTTCACTGTCTCTCCAACTCTTTTATTCTCTCTCACTCTCACTATTTCTCTCAGCCTCTCTCTCTCTCTCTCTCTCTCTCTCTCTCTCTCTCTCTCTCTCTCTCTCTCTCTTTCTGACGTTTTTCAAAAATTTCTTCTTGTGGCTTCTAAACCTCATGTCTCTGGCGTCCGCATCCACCCTCTTTATGCATGAAAATAAAGGAGAAAACTATGCCCCTCCTAAATCTGTAAACTGCAATTAAGCCAAATTCCAAGTTTATTTCCAAACGCAGTCTTCGCTCCAGACCATGTGAGAGGCCTGAGTCTAAAATTATCACACATTTGGTCGGGCAGCCGTGAGAAGCCAGTGCACTTAGCGTCTATTGCGGGGTGCTTCGCTCTGAGACTCCTCTACTCTCCATGCCGCTTGGCTACTGTTAACCTCACAGAATATCTACCACCAATTGGATTTCTTTCCTCCTATCAAACCTTGTAGGACAAAGATACAACTAGGGCAACAAAAAAAATGACATAAACATTAAAGACCAAAAGACATATGGTCTTTACTTAGATCATTATGGGATGCATTAAAGGGTGTGGTTGTTTAAAATGCAGCTGTAATTTTTGATGTTACCAGAAGGTTCTGTGCCTTCTTGTGCTGCCCAACCAAAAATCTCCTAATCTAACATTTGAGCTGTGCAAGTGGTTGGATAGGCAACTGCAGTGGCAGCCTCTGATTGGCTAACCATGACTCCATGGGCAGGGATTGGCGACGGTCATCGTTCAGCCCACGCGTCACAAACCTCTACCTCAGCAACCAGCGGTTTCCATGCCAAAGGTCGGAGTGACAGGACTGTAATCGGAAATCCTGACAACCGTGTCATTTCAAACAGAGTGTTGTCTTTTCCTGGGAGGTGTGGTGGTCGAAAAAGAGCAAAATAAGATTTACATTTTCAATAGGAGGGAGAGAGTGTGAACCCGTCATTACGCCTTACTCCTTGCGGTCAGAGGGGTGTAACCAACAAGGACAGAGACAGAGACAAATGTTTACTCATGGGGGAAAATCACCACATAATGCTAAACCAAAGTGTCTATCTCCATGGACACTATGCTATAGATGTCATCTGATTCATCTGCGTTTTCAAATTTATATCATATCATACTATACCCATACTGTACATTTCCATTTTGAATTGAGTTTTAAGGAAGATAATGATGAAATATATTCTCAAGGGGAGAAACAAAGTACTCCATTTTCATATCTGAT
Organism: Sardinella longiceps; assembly: GCA_027497455.2. NCBI lineage: Eukaryota > Metazoa > Chordata > Actinopteri > Clupeiformes > Clupeidae > Sardinella > Sardinella longiceps. The sequence goes on along the minus strand of JAODXP020000017.1, from coordinate 33,368,353 downwards.
TTTGTTTCATTTTGTGAATGTGGAGACCAGCTGAACCACCTCAAAAGGCTTGCACCATCACAACTGTAAACTTCTCTCCAAATATAACACAGTCCAGTCGGTTTAAATGACCCGCGGAGGTCACGCCTGTCTTTGTGGCGGCAGGGTCAGGGAAGGGATACCGAAACAAGACAAAGGGCTCACACACCCACTTCCACAAACAGCACGCGCGGAGGGACGACTGGCCACAGGAAGCCATCGCGGGCCAAAGAAAATCACCCCTGCCTGGAGGTCTGTCATTATGAGTCAGTCTCTGGATGCGAGGCCTCCATGGCAGGTCTCCTTAGAACAATGATTGCAGTCCAGTCCACAGCATCAAGCCCCAATAACTTCCCCCACTCCAACACACACACTGACCTCAAGCAAACTACAACAAACTACATTTCCCATCATGCATCAGGAGCAGATAAATAAACAGTCACAATAACAGAAGTCCCTTGCGACTTACTTGGGCAGGTGCGGTGGGTCAGTCGTGGGAGAAGAGGATGATCCACGCAGCAGAGTAGACACCAGATCTAAAGAAGAAAACAAGAAATTGCCATCCCATGTGAGTCCCAACATTTTACCTTTCCAAAGGCATCTTGTGAATATATATAATATGAAGAGTTTGGCTCCAAAAGTTGATTTATTTTCACAAAATAAAATCAAGATCATGTAAGTTTGGTCAAGAATTGAGAGTTTGTTTGCTCCTAATTCGCAAGACAAATTCCCCTTGGGGCAATAAAGGTTTTCATTCATTCAAATTACTGAACTAATCAATAAAAGAAACATGACTTTTGAATATTTTCAATAATGGATCAGCACTCTGGAACCAAATTCTTCACACACAAATGTATAATTGGTGAGAACTATATATACTTAGTTCTCACCAAACACATGGAGACAAACAGACGAGTAATGAAAGGCATCAGATAAATATTGGCAAGATAAAAGTCCTCCAAGAAACTCCTCCAAACTTTTCCTTTCAATTGTGTTTTACAGCTTAGTGCTTGTGATGTACCCTGTTTATTTACAGAGTGCTTGAAAGACCCTCAGGAAACCACCCACTGACTTTCTTACGCCTTCCTGAAAGAATTTATGAGCTTTCGTATTAAATAACCTGCCTTATCTTCTTTAATGTGAAATCGAGAGGAGGAAAATAAAAGACAAAAGTCTTCCCACATTGCTGTTGTATTTTTGTTGCTGTTGTTCTATGGCTATCCAGGACCTTAGTCTCGTGAATAGCACCTGAAGACCCCTGGCATAGCCAAAACAGTGTGTGAAAAAGTAAAAAAATGCTTCCTCTTTTGGCTTTGAATGTTTTTGTTGTTTAGCCTCTGAGCTAATGATGTTAGTGTGAACATATGTGGACATCTTCCTTGTAATCAAGTCCACCATCTCAACCACACACCTTGATGTTGAAGTCACGCTATGTTAGATCCTACAAAGCAAAGCTATGCATTTCGAAGATAAACTTTATATCGCTGCTGTTCACTGCCAGTGTGCCCTTGGCATGCATGGTCTTGCAGTTCAGTACATACTGTATCTTTATTGTACCATGGAGAAACATGAAACAAACTTTCAATGCATCCTACTGCATAGTTAGTACAGAATGCAATGGAATAAACACTGTCTTAGAACTGACACCATTCCACAACACGTCACAGAAGACAGAGCACCAACTGCATGCATCCAAAATGTTAGACAAATAAAACATCTTGTAGATCTGTGAGTTCTCCTTAAAAAAGTTTGACAGGGAGATATTGTGAAGTGCCACAGGTAAGTAAGTGCGTGGTGGGGAGTGTTATGCGTAACAGGCAAGGAATGATGTGTGGATGTCAAGGCTCAGGTCAGGGTTAGGCCCAGCACCACACCTCACTGAGTGCAGCAGACACACAGTCACACATAATTTTACTCAGGTTCAAAGCCAAACAGTTCAACATGTGGCTTCAACCTGCTGAATCCCTAAGGGCAACAACACACACAATCTGAAAAGAATGAGAGAGAGAGAGAGAGAGAGAGAGAGAGAGAGAGAGAGAGAGAGAGAGAGAGAGAGAGAGAGAGAGAGAGAGAGAGAGAGGCTAAGGTCACACACAAAACAAATGTAGTGAAATCAGATAAATGCTGAGCCAGACTACTGGGAGGAGGGACAGCAGGACAACCTTGGAGAAGGCCACCGCAAAGGTCTCGAGGGGTGCATTAGACGGGGATCTGTCAGTCCCCCTCCCTGACCATGTTGCAAATCACCAAAATACTTTGGCCTGATCAGCTAAGTATCTCACAAAAGCCCTCAGAGGCCTGAGCCAAATAGCAGCAGCAGACAGTGCGCCAAAGTCATCTTCAGGCAACACTGCAAATTGGGCTTAGTGAGACTGAGTCACCTCAGTCATCAGTCTGAAGCAAGTTGTTGGCTTTTAGTGTAGGTAACTGACAAAACTGTCTGTTCATACAGGATCAAAATCGTTGTGTTTTCCGTACAGGTTTATGGTTGCTTCCTTGTTTGTTTCACTTTGACCCCTTCTCATACATTTTTAAGTGTCTATAACTAAATATTCTAATTCATAATGCTAACTGCAAAAAACAAAACAAAACAAAACAAAACAAAAAAACACCAGTTGATCTATGCTGAAAAAACATTTGGTCTCACTGTACACAGTACATAATGACAATAAAAACCACTTGACTTGACTAAGATAAACAGCAGAACAGTATTTTTATGGAAGATATAGATATAGCTATATAGATCACTACTAAAAATACAGGAAACTGTACATGTTCTGACAGGGGAAAAACACGCTGATGTGAAGAACTCAACACAATTCCACAGCCGTTGTCATCCTCTAGCCTCTAGCTATCCAAAATTCCATTGTGATGAGTCGACTTATAAAATAGTGGACGTGATGGATCTGGATATAGGGGTTTAATAATACTGCATTGTACTAGACATCAGCACATTCACAGAGCTGCAGCATGATGACCTAGATGAAAAGTGTATAAAATACAGAGTGGGCATTTGAGATATAGAGTGTGTAAAAAAAGATTGTGCATTTGTATATAGTGTGCTAAGAGTTTTAGGAAGTAGAGCATCATTTCAGCAAACGTGCTTTGGCAAAAACGGAAAAAAAAGAAAAGAAAAATGGTGTTGGAGCTGTAAACAAACTCTCAGAATTTACGGCTAAATGAATAACAAAAAAAGGCTCCTATAACTAAGCCAGCCATGCACTACTTGATAAACACTGGCTGTCTACCAAGTTGTAATTTAATACTACTATTGAGACATCATCGTAAATACTCTAAACACTCTTAAGTATGAAACATCTGCTATTGTCCGTATCATAGCGCTGTTGGTTGTGTGTATCTGTGTGTGTGTGTGTGTGTGTGTGTGTGTGTGTGTGTGTGTGTGTGTGTGTGTGTGTGTGTGTGTGTGTGTGTATTGGGTTCTGATGTAAACAGCTGCGGATGAGTCATAGGCTCAACAGCCCCAGGGACACGGACTCTCCCGATAAATTTCATCCATCCCACTCAGACGGAGGATGGAGGGGCCTGTCCGGCCATGGGAAAGGTCACAGGGCAGAGTGGTGGTGGGGGTCTCGATAGTCAAAGGAGACGAGAGGAGAGGAGAGGAGAGGAGAGGAGAGGACCAAGGGGAGAAGGATCATGCTGACCTGACAGTACTACAGTATCTCGGACGGTCTGTGTTACTGTGAGCAAGCGAGACGGCTGTGTTGTGCTATAGGCCTCTGCCTCTGCCACTGATCTAGGCCACAACACAGATCTATCTGGAAAGCAGAGAGGTCCCGGCTCAGGCGTGCCTGTGAATCTACAGTATGTACTGTAGCAAAGGGTCTGGATCTATATGGCCTCAGTGTCCTGGGAAACGCAAGTGATGGTGAACAGAAGGTCTGTGCTTCTGTGTGCTCATGTTTGTGCTTCTGTAACAAAATATTCAGTTATATGGCCAAGTGTAAAATGCAGTCATGCAGAAAATGCTGAGACGTTACACACACACACACGCACGCACACACACACACACACACACACACACACACACACACACACACACACACACACACACACACACGCACACACACGTCCAGACACGTGTGATGATTTTGTGTCCACGTAACACTATGAGGCTCCACATCTGTGGTGCATATTGCATGCCATAGATTCCTGGTGAATTATTACCATTTTAAAAAGCACAATGTAAATACACAGCATAATAACATTTAAATCCATTCAATCATGTGGGCTTTTTTTTCCATTCTCTCACGTGTAGGATGAATCACCTATATAAATGGGCAGAGTAGCCTATAAACTTCAGTGGGTGGTTGGGGAAATCAGTGACTGAATTTATGAGATCTGGATCAAAATTGGTGCTGGCCATCCAAAAGCAGACAAACCATATGCCTTGTATATACAATATAACTATATACTGGACGCATTAGTCTTCAGTGAATGTGTGTGTGTGTGTGTGTGTGTGTGTGTGTGTGTGTGTGTGTGTGTGTGTGTGTGTGTGTGTGTGTGTGTGTGTGTGTGTGTTTGTTATGTATGTGTGTTAGGTGGGTAGACAGTTTGGAAAGAGATAGAGACAAACAGACAGAGAGAGAGACAGAGAGAGAGAGAGAGAGAGAGAGAGAGAGAGAGAGAGAGAGAGAGAGAGAGTGTGTGTGTGTGTGTGTGTGTGTGTGTGTGTGTGTGTGTGTGTGTGTGTGTGTGTGTGTTTGTTATGTATGTGTGTTAGGTGGGTAGACAGTTTGGAGAGAGACAGAGAGAGAGAGAGAGAGAGAGAGAGAGAGAGAGAGAGAGAGAGAGAGAGAGAGAGTGTGTGTGTGTGTGTGTGTGTGTGTGTGTGTGTGTGTGTGTGTGTGTGTGTGTGTGTGTGTGTGTGTGAATATCTCCTTGCTAATAACCTGTGTCTGGCCCCCTGGTCTGTGTGTTACGCTAGTAGGATTTAAGCTTTATGAGGCCAGCACCATCAGCCATGGGAGATGACATAGACCATCTCCATTTGAAAACACAAGTCTTTCCTTACTTCATCAACCTACACAACTGCCTTTCGCTTGGCTAGAATGCTTGTTTTACTTGCTACCTCTTGTCTCTTGCCTGTGCCTGTTGAGGTTTCCTGTACTTTGGCAACCTTGTTAGGACAGTGCTTGTTTGTGTATTTGATCATGTGTATCCGTATCTTCTTATGCATGTTACGGGATGCTTGGATTTCCTTCAGAATGAATGAAGCACTATCTTATCTTATCTCATCTTATCTTGGCTTGAGAAACACTCTGCGAGGCCGTCTGGAGTTTAAAAAAGCTTCTGACTCACCACAAACTCCTCTCTGATGAGTAAGTCATCATGGCTTGAGTTCAGCATGTAACTAGTTTAAATGAAAGAGACCTGTAGGCTGAGTCATCGGTGTACATGGCAAGTATGAGAAACGAGTGGATGGGGGGTGAGTGTGATACATAGACTGAGTGAAGTCATGAGTAAAAGTTGGAAGGATGAGTTT
>JAODXP020000017.1:33337829-33350329 GCA_027497455.2 Sardinella longiceps | reverse complement strand
TTGGCGCAAGCCCAACCTAGCCAGGATGAAAAATGAGCATGGACAGCGGGCTACCTGTTATCACTTAAAATATTTTCCTTCCACATTCCCAAAGTTTAACTTCAACAAATGACTCCAAATTAGATTAAACACAACTAATGACATTTGAATCAGGCACTGCGGCGGGGACTGATACACTGCAAACAGTGAGGAGGCCCCACTTTTCCGACAGAGTGCTGAAGGGACAGGTCAGAGCCTCTAGAAGGAAGTAGTGGATCCGCCTGAACACAAACGACCCGCGCGACACACACGTTTCACTCAACATCACGTATGCACTGACAGTTGAATGACAGTTCTTAAAAAAAATACATTTCCCCAAAGAAAAAATTCAAAAAAATACATTTCCCAAACAGCACCATCAACACCATCTCAGCCATAGGTCAGTTCAGTGGCTGACCTCAAAATATACATTATGAGGTGAGTGAAAAGCATCAGAAATACATTTCCCAAAAGGCCTTTTAAGGCCATAAAGTTAATCAGACACAGGACGTTACATCAGATAGTCCTGGAGCAATTATTGTACGCTAACCCTGCTGCAAACAGTCAATGGCGCCATGATGCTGGAACTTTTTGGAGCCGTGTGCTCCGCTGCACACAGTGTTGGAGCGGAGGCTTGTTTTTGATCAGTGGATTTTTGGACCTTTATTTGGACCGAGGGACCGCATTTAGGCTTCGTGCACACAGTAGTATGGTTCCCTGGCAGCACACAGAAATATTTTCTTTGGTTGGTTTGGTTTTACTTAAGTTGCTTTGATAGGCCATATTAAGTGAGTCACATTCGCAAGAGCCCACAGTAGGCTCTTTTAGGCTAGCCTATTTGAGTTCTTTGGGGCATTTATTTTGAAACGAAACACCGAGACTAGGATTCTGTCTCCTTGCCATATTGCCTCCCGTATTTTTATTTTTTTTCTCCCCCCTTTTGGTTGGTTTGGTTTAGAGAAACCACGCCCTGCAGACAGAATGTCACCCCTCACTGTCACATCCTATTAGACCTCGGTGACCCTGATGCACTGCCTTCTGGGAGGTGCCACGCTCAGAACCGAAATCCTCTAATCCTGCAGAGTCACTCCCTTGACTAGCGCTCCACCGCTCCACCGCTCCACGCCCTCTCTCTTGCACGACTCCCTAGTCACAGACCCTGCAGGAGCAAGACTGCGTCCAGGTCTGTTTTTCGAAAGGCGAAAAGGCCTCCAACACATTTCAAAACAACCGCATGACGGGGAGAAAACAAAACGAAAACGAAAACAAAAGGGGGATGAGAATGAGCAGAGCTCCTGCCCTCCAGAGTCAGCGCATCCGAGGCCAATGATGAGTTCACACACACACACAGCACACACATTCACATACGCGCATAACACACACACACATGCTGCAGACACTGAGTCATGCCAAGCGAAGCCTGCTTGCCAGGCTGCTGAGGCCTGCTTCGCCATGCCTTGCTGTGCTGCGCTGTGCTGTACTGTGTGGTGCGTGCTCCCTCTCTCGAGACGTTGCTCGTCTCCTGCTCTAATGCAGTCTGACATGTACAGTAGCGGCCAACGCCAACAGCAGCCTGTGTCAGTCAAAGGGTTAAGCCACAGTCTATTAGATTACCGCAAAACCAGCAACGTCTCATATCCCAGAACTCTGACCCGCTTCTCTCTCTCTCTCTCTCTCTCTCTCTCTCTCTCTCTCTGTCTCTCTCACAACTCAGACCTCTGCCTTTAATAACTTGCACCGTATGTGTGTGTGTGTGTGTGTGTGTGTGTGTGTGTGTGTGTGTGTGTGTATGTGTGTGTGTGTCTGTGTGTGTGTGTGTGTGTGTGTGTGTGTGTGTGTGTGTGTGTGTGTGTGCATGTATGTGTGTGTGTGAGAGCAAACGTGGGCCCACTCTCTGTTTGTAATTCCTGCTAATAAAACGTCAGGGATTTTCCTGTTTTGTCTTCGCTTTGGTGCAAGGGGCCCGGGCCGCTGCTTGTTGGACGCTCGGGGCCCAAGGAGTTATTCTCGATGTTTTTCCTTCGCCCGAGCAATAAAGATGAGAGACTGACCCCTCGCACACGAATGTGCCGTCCCCATCTCCAAGGGGTTTCCAGTCATGAGGTAAAATACGGAGCTGTGGCCAGACCTCTAGCCACCTAGATACGACCCACAATCCTTGAGATGACTTACAGAAAAGAAAAGAAAAAAAAAGAACTCCTGGAAATTTATGCTGGTGTATTAAAGTTTAAAGTAAAAGCAGCCACTATATATCACCAATATTTGTAGCTCAGAACACAGCTAGTATCGGCAAACTGCTGCTTGGTCTTACCCCCCCTACCCCCACCCCCCAACCCAACCCACCTCGGTTTGACAGGGGACTGTTTCGCTCTCTGCAACGCTTCATTGTATCTGATTTATACCGTTTATTTTAAAAATAAATTTCTCTGGCCTTCGAAATGTAGATGTTTCGATCTCAAATATTTTTCATTCCTCAGAAAATACTTACGTACGAGTGATCTGACTCCTGCAATCAGCAACACTTGGTTAGATTTACTCTAAAACAATAATGTGTGCGAGAATCTGTTCAGACTTATTCTTCAACAAATAAAACACTGCTCTAAAAACTTCAACAAGGAGTGACAGAACGAAGGATGACAATAACATAGTAATAAGGATTCAATAACATGTTAACAACCCACAATGGCAGCATGCAATGGCTCTATAAATGTCCACAGTGCAATGAATGTGTATAAATGTCAAATGTCAAGAACATACTAAAGCTTTCAACATCAGTTGGCAGAAAACAATAAACACTGATAATCATCTGGTCCTATTACAATGTGCAGATGCAATACAATAACCCCATGATATCCATATCATCTACACAATAAAAGAATACACTCCCCCATGTCAGCAACACCGATTAACACTAATACTATACAGTCCAAATGTATTTTACACATCTTTTTTTGCACTATACAACACAAACCCATGCTCAACACTTTTTGTCATGCCAGATAACAAATAGGTGTAATCTCTTTTCACACACTCTGTCCGTTCATGCAAAGGTAGACACACTTAGAGTACACAAAAAAACATGTGGACACCTTTCACATAGACACACATTCATGTTGTCCCTCTAATACTGATGGCGGTGGAGTGGGGTTGCTTTTTGGAAGTAGATTAAAAAATCTTTCCATTCCGCAGAGAGAGAGAGAGAGAGAGAGAGAGAGAGAGAGAGAGAGAGAGAGAGAGAGAGAGAGCTGAAAGGGCTGTAGAAAAATATCTAATTACACTTTAACACACAGCAGCTGCCCTCCTTGCTTGTCTCTCACCAAAGTCTCTTTTACTCTCTCTCTCTCTCTCTCTCTCTCTCTCTCTCTCTCTCTCTCTCTCTCTTACACACACATACATACACACACACACACACACACACACACACACACACACATACACCATCTCTCTCTCTCTCTCTCTCTCTCTCTCTCTCTCTCTCTCTTGTTTTCCTTCTTATTTTTCCAGACATTTCTCACAACTTTCCCCCCTTTAAGGTTTTATATCAGACATTCCTCCAGGGGCCTCCCTGATTTATTTGATCGACCAAAAGTGTTCCACTGCCTGTCTGACCCCTGGTGACCCCAGCCCCCACACCCCTCTCCACACACACACACACACACACACACACACACACACACACACACATATATACATACACTTACATATACATAAACACATACACAGTCACACATGCACAGACACACACGCAAACACATATACACATGCGCACACACACACACACACACACACACACACACACAGACACATACACACCACCACCCCATCCAGTCTCAATCGATCGTCCCCTGAGGCAGAAAATTCTCCCTATCCTGCCAAGGTGTTCTCCCCTGCACAGCCAGCTGTGGCTAACTCTTCTCAGCCAAACTAGCATTGGAGCCCCTGGAGGTAGACAAAAGCAAACAAACAAAAACAAAACAATAAGCAAACAAAACAAAACAATAACCAAACACTGAGCATTTCATTAGCCACCTGAATGAAAAGATCCACTTTGGAAAAAAAAAAAAAAAAAGATCTAACTTCTCGGATAAACATTCCTGTTATCCTACTTAACACTCTGCATGTCAAAGGGGCTTAGAGAGAGAGGAAGTGGTTTTGAGAACTTAATCACACCGTAAATCTTAGCATTACTCTCAAAACCCAGAGAAGATGCAAATCATTGTAAACAGCTGAAAAACAAAATGCTAAAAAAAGGTGGTTACTTGCCATCACTGCGAGACTGGGATGACTGAGGCTCATCTAGAACTTTCCAAACACAGACACAGTCTACAAAGACCTATCTGTGTGAAATGTGAGAATGTGAGCTGGCTAAAACTATCCACAGTGGTACAGTATAGTTTGTAAATAATGTGGAAAAGGCAGCACACTGGCATGTAATAGGCCTATGGCCAAAGTTTAGAGAGCTCTTCTTGGCCTGTTTAGAGTAATTTTATGCTTAGCGCATTTACAATCATGCTGAGGGTGAAGGGATGAGAACAGATTAGTAACATGCTGATCAAACAGTGTGTGTGTGTGTGTGTGTGTGTGTGTGTGTGTGTGTGTGTGTGTGTGTGTGTGTGTGTGTGTGTGTGTGTGTGTGTGTGTGTGTGTGTGTGTGTGTGTGTGTGTGTGTGTGTGTGTGTGTGTGTGTGCAGCATGATCAAACCAACATAGCTTTATGTTCACATGTTGTTTTTATAGCCTCTGACAAAGAGTGATGGGCAAATCCAAAAAGCAAACACTTCCATTGGCAGCTGATTTGGAAAAGCAAGCTACTCGTAAAGCCCAAAGCACTTCTCCCCACACGTACACAGCTGCCTTTGGCCAAACGCCAGAGGAATGACAGATATGTATGCTACACAACTTCATATAGGGGACATAAAACCATGATGAGTAAAACATACTGTGGTAGAATATAGGCTACTTTAAGATTTTTTTGAAAACAAAAAATCAACATAATCCAAATTTCAGCCATTGTAGCTATACCTATTAACCTACTATTCATTGCTGTCTCAATCTAAGACTGAGTTTGGTCTGGGTACTTACTGGATACTACTTTCGTTACCTCCCACTTTCCTGTGGTGACCAATGGATAACCATACACTATTGGATATATTCTGATCATTCTAATGACATTTTAAGGTATCACAAAGAACGTAATTTGAAACAAATCATGTTACTGTAAGCCAACCGCCATTGTTTTAGATGTAAATGACTGTTTCTGATTCCTACCTCAAGCAAACAATGCAAAGTAGGAAAAGGCCTTGTGGTCTACACCAAATAAATACATGGTCTTTCTGCATTAACAAAGACAACTTCCTACCCTAACAAAAATGCTGGTTCAGTGTTACAATAATGTATCTCTTTCGTTGTTTTCCTTGTCACATTGTATTTTTCAAAACTGTCGACCCAGAGTCAAAAAGAATAAAAAAAACAGGTGTTTCTGCAAAGTTTGGAGTCTGGGAAATAAACAGGTCCAAACTGCCAGAATCTCTTGCACAGTTATGGCAAGTAGAGCGTACCAAACCAACTCTTCAAGCCAAATAACAACATTTGCTTCAGACACACAGAAGGGAGAGGTGTAACTGACTAGCTGCTGAACAGAGATGCCAACAACCCTTTTCACCATGGATTGAGGACTAAACCTTTAAGTGAGTGAAGAGAAGAGACAGCAAAGAGAGGGGGGGCGGGGGGGGGGGTGTCCTACTTTCTGTGGCTTTGGAGAGCATTCAGATTTCCATCACTGTCGTGGTTTTTGATCCGGCGCGGCGCAGGAAGAACATGCTGAGCAGTGCACAGTAAATTAGCAGCTCCTGCAAGTGGATGGCTTCTCCAGACCTCCACAGGGTTCATCTGAGAACCTGTGAAGGGTTTCCACCCAAGTCAAAGTAAACAATACTGTAGACGAACAAAGCCAAGGCAACAGTAGCCCCCCCCCCCCCCCTCTCTCATCCACCCCCCACTCCTTTAAGTATGATGCCAGACACGGGTCTGGGTGAGAAAGAATGTCAAAGGGAATGGGAAAAGAGGTGTCGGCAATAGAGTCGGATTCCTTCTGTTTAGGTATACTGTGAATGTTATGGAGTTATTGCCAGTGGAACAATCTTATAACCAATCCTTTGAGAAGAAATGTCTCTACAGACACTGCTATTTGTTGGATATCAGCAGGTACATTTCTGTGGTTTCTTTATTTATTTTGGCTAATATTGGAGTGCATTTATGATTATAACTTCTGACCAATACCACGGATTACCAAAAGCCTGGTATCTATGGAAACCTTAGGCCAAGCCGATTCCAACAAACCCCATGACGTCATATTCTGCCCAACTAGCCTTTCCGCCATTTTGGATTTTGTCGAAAGTGAAACTAACGTTACACAGACCACAAATTTTGTCCAATCCTCATGAAACTTGGTTGACAGTATCTATAAGCCAAGCCGAAGAATCCCCAACAAGACCCTGTCCTGTTAGTATTTATCTACTTTTCATGGTCTAGCACCACCATCTGGTGATCGCTGGTAATACATGCATATGCAGGGAGACAGTGGAGAAGTGGGGGAATGGGGGACGGGGGACGAAGTAGGGGGTTGAGGGGGTGGTAAATGGGAGGTTGGGGGGGTTGAAGTGGGGGCTGAGGGGAGAAGTGGGGGCTAGGGGGGACTGAGGGGGATAAGGGGGAAGTGGGAGGTTTGGGGGAGTGTATATTATTCTTTATTGTTTTGGGTTTTTTTTTGTTTCAGGTGAAAGACAGCTAAAATCCAGTGTTCCACAGAGCCTTGAAATGTGCAAAGAAATAAAATAAGGACGAGGGAGAATGAGAGAGAGAAAGAGAGAGAGAGAGAGAGAGAGAGAGAGAGAGAGAGAGAGAGAGAGAGAGAGAAGAAATTAAAGAGGAACAAAAAGAAAGTGCTGCCAACTGCAAATGTTCTCCAGCAGTCAGATGGTTTGTCCTGAAACACCGGCGGAGATGGGACGCTCTGTGCTGCTTTCCGACCGCACTGCGGAGTTGGGCCCAGGCACACACTCACAGGCCAACGCTCTGCACCCGTGGTGTGTGGCAGGGGTCCTCAGGCGCAGATGTATTTGTGTTGGGCCCCGTGGAATAACCAGGCCCTGTCTCAGTCACGGGGGCCCCAGCACAGGGGCCACAACTCAGCTCCATAGGTCTGTCTGAGCATAGGCACGGGACTGGCCACTGGCATGAGCATCTCAACATCTCAACACGCATCTCAATGTTTCAACAAACATAACTTTCCATGGCCCTGTTCTACTCTCCCGACAAAGGAGGACTTAACCTGAGAAGACGCAGAAGTCTTGGACGCTCTCGTATGTTTGACTTTCAAAAGACCGCCTGCTTTCCCGGCACATATCACCACACTATCCAACCAACATATCTGAGTCATCCACTGGCTCTAAGGACAACTCTAGGGTTGTTAGCTTAGCCTCACAAATCCCCAACTCCGGCTTATTGTAACAGTGTGAGATTTGAATCGCCAGGGGAGTTTCCAGTTGCAACAGGCCAACTCTTGCCTGTATGAGGTGAAATATGAAAATAAAGTAGGGGAAAAAAAAGATTCCCATAACGTGAATGATTACAGCAAGGGTTAATGTGTGTTTGGCTAATCCGCTGGGCGCACACAGCTACTCCCTGATATCATTCCAGGGTGAGGGAACACCTTGACTGAACCGTGAGTATACATTTTGGAATCTGACACATCAGGCAGTGATTTGATGTCTGATTTGATGCCAAAGAGAGAGAGAGAGAGAGAGAGAGAGAGAGAGAGAGAGAGAGAGAGAGAGAGAGAGAGAGAGAGAGAGAGAGAGAGAGAGAGAGAGAAAGAGAGAGCGCATTGTAAATCTTGCATTATTCTCGTGCAAGCAGCGATGACTAAGACGAGCTATATAAAACCAACGCAGAGGGAACTATTGGAGGACCTCGCTGATGTAAAGTGCCAGAACATGTTTCAAGCTGCAGCTTTCACAGCCCAGTGCACACGCGTACAGTTCAAGAGGTGAAGTCGGTCCTCCCTGCACTCGTGCACCTCTCCGCCGTGCAAACAAGCTCCCAAATGCACTTACTTACGTCTGACTTTCCACTGGTGAGCTGTTTTACTGAGATTTCCTTTTACAGTCAAAAGAAAAAACAAAATAAAACAAAAACAAAACAAAACAGAAAACACAATGATTTTTTTTCCCAAAAAAATATGCGGTCTTTCTTTGCCTGGGACATACCACCGGTTCAGAGCAGGATGGCCCAGCATTGTTGAACAATGGCCGCACTATCATTTCCTTCTGTATGGTGGCTTGATTCTGACTGCCACAAGGACACAATGAGCACAGCCACAGAGCCGACAGCGATTCCATCCCATCGCTGGCTGAAAAACCACGACGGCACAGTGGCCGGTTTTAGCCGAGGGGTCAGAGAAACACAAAGCTCGGCCACAAAAGTGGCTAAACAGCACCCCGTCCAGCAATAGAACAGAAAATCTCCACCGCAGAAGGCACCGTCTCAGTGGCAGAGGGTTCTCTTCTTCAAAACAGAAAACTAATTCATGGGCCTCTTAGCTTCTGGTCAACCAATGCTGAGCTGTGGTCAAGTGTTGTCTGGCAGGTTTACTCTACTGTAGATACTGACTGGTTGCTGTTAAGTGCAGTTTAGTAGAAAAGAAGAAATAAGTGGTGATGAGGATTGGAAAATAATTTTCAGAGTGCTTTGAAAGGTCCAGACCACATCTGGTGTGATCCAATTCATACCCCTGCTGTTTGTTGCTAACAAGTAGCTGTCTGTAGAAAGAAAAATTTGAAAAATATATATAACTAGAAAAGCGCTCAGAGAGCGCAGACCTCCGCCAAGACAATGTGTTCACAGAGGGTGTTCTGGATCACTGATTGCCACCAAAATCAAATCAGTTGTTATTTATCCCAATACACACGTTGTCTGAAAATTTCATCCATATCCGTGCAGTACTTTTCGAGTTATCTTGTACACAGACAGACACACACACAGACAGACACACACACACACACACACACACACACACACACACACACACACACACACGCCGCCGAAAGCATAACCTCTTTGGCGGAGGTAATAAATACCAAATTCAGACGGCTAACATTAATGAAACAGGACATATGGAAAATGACACTACTGTAAAAATGAGTTTCTGTGCCCTTTTCAGTTATAATTAGCTGCTGGTTAGCTGCTCTATGAAATCAAACTTTCTCACTATTTTCCTACTGGCAGCAGTCAGTGGTCTTGAACAACTGGGCTAAGGAATAATTCTCTCATTAAATCACTGTGCTCTTTACTGAATAATATGTTTACTTAAATGTTCTTGTTCTGAGGTTTATCTTTGTTTGATTCTCCTGTGGTCTTACTCTTCATCCCTCTGTCACTAATTTTACTCAACTCTTCCTCCATGTGGACTCAACTCAAAAAGAAAAATTGCCAAAAGTCTTGTGCTTCCAAATACCTCTCTGATAGTCTACAACTGCCCCTCCACACAGACTGATTGATTCTGGGCTGCTGAAATAACTCCATGGGCCTTCAAACATTCTGCAACGATTGAAAAATTCAGAGTTAATTCATTACGCAAACGCCTCCCCTACATCAATTCCGGACAATGGACTCCTTTAAATTCTCTCTAAGGACCGACGCTTACTCTCAGATACACAAACATTACTCCTGTGCAGGCAGACACAGATAAATGAACTCTGGATCATCACCTGGTCGACTCCCTCCTGGCAAACTCACCTTGTCTTCGCTTCCCTGCTCAGGAATTCTGGCCAGTCTTGGCCCCCAGTCCACTCCAAACCAAATCCCCCTCTCAACTCTAGACAGCCCTGGTCCAGGATATAAAAATCTGAATATTTATTAAGGCCATTGTGGGGGAAATAAATATTAAAGTAAATACATGTCTAAGGACAGAATGTGCAACGTCAAAAGAGTTCACAAGACCTTTTGTTCGCTTCAAAAGACAAAATACAGACATTTTGTCCCTTACTGTAATTCAACAGATACAGAAACCATGTTCATTCACATAACTAGAATAATACAGTACAACACATACTCAAGATTGAGTTCCTGATATTGAACCTTATTTTCTTCTCCTAAACAATATATGTGAATAGTTTGACCCCAATGACCTCTTGAAAGGTTACCATGGATACGCAATTGCAGAGTATGATCTCATTCCTTAATCCATAATGCATCTTGAGACACTTATGCGACAGACATTTCTGAAGCAAGGCTCTGAATAAAATTCTCCCATAACCCCTTTATGCAAAAGATCGGCAAAGCCAAAGATAATGTATCCACCATCAACATCTGGATACCATCACACATACAACAGGCTATCGAGCTACTTAATTGAATGAATATATTACTCCCCCTGTGGAAAAAAACACATATGGTAGGCTTCAATGCCAACATTTTACCCATTCCAATTCAAACTATTCTTTCCATACAATCGCTTTTGCGATGCCAGATCAAACTTTAAATCTTGATATAGTTTTATTAAATCTCACTACTTGCTGGTTTTCCATATGGCTTGGGCAAATCCATCATGATTTCCATGCAAGTTGTTACTTATGTAGCTTTTATTCAATGTGACAAGATCAGTCAAACACAACACAGCACTGTGGAATGAAAGTAAGTGTATTGCAAGAACGCAATCCCCCAAATACAAGGTAAAAACTTCACTTGAACCCTTACTCTTAAGACTGATAGAGCAATCTCCCAAGCGTGTTATGACAGATTCCATATCTTCTTGTCATTATTAGCCCGATTTCCCTACTGTCTAACATTGCTGTTAACTGTATACGCTCCCCGCGAGGAATGTCATGATGTCATTTAGCCAAACTGCAGCACATAACAAACGACTGTGGATAAACCTGAAGGGATGTCTTTACTCATACACTTGTGCCAGTGCAGCCGTGGCAGTGGAGACACCCGCCCCCAGCCCAGTGTTCGCTCTCACGATGACCCAGTGGCAGTGTGCCAGGGGCAGGCCTGTGGCCGGGACATTCCCCTGGAGCCCCTCCAGGACATAGCATGAGCTCTTGGACCTACTCCAGGCAGCGTGCACAATCCAGCCCAGTCCCATGGTATACCGTATGCACTCACTCTCACCCACTGACCCCCCACACTCCCACGCCACAATCACACACACACACACACACACACACACACACACACACACACACACACACACACACACACACACACACACACAATGTGGCTACGGCTACCCTCCACCTCCAGTCACTGCACCATGGAGCCCGCTGACAGATTTATCAAACCCAACCTGTGTGCCGTGCACGCTAAACTTCCTGGTGGATTCACATCATTTCGTCCTGCCCTCATTCTCACCATTCTCTCTCTCTCTCTCTCTCTCTCTCTCTCTCTCTCTCTCTCTCTCTCTCTCTCTCTCTCTCTCTCTCTCTCTCTCTCTATGCCGTCTCTGCTGTTGAATCAGGCTCTGTGCCTACGGCCCACAGCTTTCAGTCTTATCTGTTTCTCGGGCTCCCAGTCCACTCTGTTGCTGCGAAACCGCCTGAGGCATTCTGGAATGCGACTCACAATCTGTCCTTTTTGATTCATGGGGTACTTCTCATCCGCCTTGCATTCCAGCACTGATATTTTCTCTATCGTTCTTCAATATTTTCTCATTTCTCAAAGCCTGTTTGACCACCCCATCCTGCATATGAATGTAACTGATGCACCCCATTCATAATAAAAAAACGGGACTTCCCGTTCCAATTAATTATGTTGGCAGTCAAGAAGATGGTGTGCAATCGGTAAATTGCAAGCGCCAAAGATGGGAATAAAACCTGAGAGAAGAAACAATCATTGAATACAGTTTTCTGCAATCGTGAAAAAAAAAAAAAAAAAAGAAAATCGGCGCACTGCGTAACTCATTTTTTACATGCCGAACTTCAGCCAATAGCTACAGCACATCACTCAAATTAATTGCTACCTGCTGATAATATGTGTGGCTGGCCTTATTAAAAACGTCGGAATCTGGGCCTCCCGGATCTGGTTCTGCAAGGGGCACAGCTATATAAAGACTCATTTGGGCTCAGATCATTCGCTTCTGACAGGGAGAAATAGCTCTCTCTCTCTCTCTCTCTCTCTCTCTCTCTCTCTCTCTCTCTCTCTCTCACACACACACACACACACACACACACACACACACACACACACACACACACACACACACACACAGTAATAAACACACACACACACACACACACACACACACACACGCACACGCACACACCCACACACACACACACAAATAAAAACATATAGAGAGAGAAATGGGAAAGAGAGATGGAGGGGAGCGCATGATGGAGAGATATAGATACTGTAGACAGATAGGTAGCGGGGGAAAGAGCAGTACTCCATCAGAGCTGGGCTGAGGTGAGAGATGCAGCTGC
>JAODXP020000017.1:33327829-33330329 GCA_027497455.2 Sardinella longiceps | reverse complement strand
CATGAAAGAGCTATTGTGACTGCTGAACCAGATGTAGGCCCACAATGTACTGTATATCCAGAAAGTGCTTTATAGGCTTAAAACAAAAGCATCCTTTCAGCTAGACCATGATAAAAATCATTTCATTCAACAGGCTAGAAGTTGAGCCTACACATCAATAAGAATCATATCATTCAACAGGTTAGATGTCCCACTGGTATATTTTGTAATACTAAAGCCATAAAAGATTTGATAAGAAAATTATATTTAACCTGGTCATGGAATGAAAAGCCTGCCAGGGATACGATAAAAGCTTTTTTCGAGTATGCAAACAACTCGTCTTTGAGGATCGCAATACCAGAGAGGGTTGAAGCGGAGCATTCCGTGATCTTTGGTAATACCATCATCTGAAGCAAATAGAGTGCACTGAGAAAGTTCACACATCAAGGAGTATTTGAACTGACAGCTACAGTTAATCATCTCATTCTTCACAGTTTAATAGACGTGAGAAAAATCCATAGCAGATTGAAACACTTACAATTTAGAGAATAAAACAAAAGCATAACCTTAACAGACACAGACCACTGATACAGAATATTAAGACAGGACTTTATGACTCAGATTCTCACATAAAATATTTCTGTTTTGACTCACTGACTAACAACTAACAAGCCACCGATAGGTCGACTGAGAATGCCCTTGAGCCAACAAGATAATGGGGTGTATGTCTGTTTACGAACATTCTTACAAAATATCACCATTGACTAGATATGAAAATCAGTTGTTATGAAATATGGAATATATTAATGGCGTTCTTTTTTTTACATTCTACATTTATTGAAATTACAAAACCTCCATGACATGGTGCAAATTACTTTTTCCGTATCCATGGGAAACTATTTCAGTTAGATGTGATGAGACAGAGCTTATTAGTGATGCTGAATATCAAGTTAATCACAATGAATAAACCATACATCTGTTTCAGCAAACATGTCACCACATTTTGAGAGACTCCATGAAATACATGGCACATTTATTCCAAATCAGTAAGTGACCTGGCAGACTTAGACATGTAGGCCTGTTCGAAGGTTTGGAATCAACGGATGTCCTACCATCTGTCTTGTCCCATGTGTGGAAAATGACAAATGGCATTTTTTCTTTTACAATCATTGGTCATGTCCACTGGGATTCCATGTGGGTGGGAAATGGTGTCCAAATGGAAAACAGGAACATTCTATTGGGCTGGTTTTGAATTCCATCATGTGGGACACGTGTGATAGGGGTATCATGCAAAATCTTGTCTTCACTCTAAAACAACCTAAACGAAGACTCAATATGTGTTCCCTGGGAGTCCTATAAAATAAGATTTTCGATGTAAACATTGATACTATGGAGCACAATTTACCAGATGTCCTACTTACTATACTGACAAATAACCAAAGGGCCAAGTGGGAGACAGATCCCAACAAGCCATAAAATCAAGAAGATTCTGGAAGAAGCATGACATACTGACTAAAGATGTGCCTTGCCTTTGCAGGAGACGCTTTTGGGACATGCAGTCCAACAGTCCTTGGGAAGGCAAGCAGACGAAACCCCAAATCACTGTCAGCTGTAAGCCTTGGAGGGGAGAGAAGAAGGGCACAGAGGCATAGACCAGGGTCACACTCTGCTTTTACATCTGCGCCCAAGGGTGTTGTGCATTGCAAAAACAAAAAAAAATACAGTTGGCATAATGCGTAAAGGCCGGCATGAGGTCCTTCCACACACAAAAAAAAAAAAGAAAAATGTAAACATTGCATATGTTTGCAAATGTTTGCAAACAAAATATGCTATTATGAGAAATCTTGCTTGGGCATGTGCCCACTTGAGTAGGCATAAAGCCACTGTCTGTGCCCCTGTGCTTAGCCACACATGAATGCTCTGCAATGCCCCATGCACACGCACCAATTGAAATAGCAAATTCTGCCACCAGCTTAGCCCATTGGTTATCTCATCCACCAGGCACTTGGACCTTATGAAACATAACGAAAGCAGAGAAAGAGTAAAAAAAGAAAGAAAGAAATAATATCAAGCCCAGCATTTAGCACAAACCACTACTGCTTTCGCACGAACTAGCCCGCTCCTGCCATGACAACAATGCTTCAATCCAAGCACAACATCTGTCTCCCTTCATCACCAAAAAAAAAAAGAATATACTACTCGGCAGCCAGAAACTTGTTCATGGAGAGAATGTTAAAATGAAATTAAAATAAAGGCAAGGGGAAAGAAAGATGAAATCTGCATGAATATCCCAGTGCCAGTGTTATATGTGGCACTCTGCGCTGTTTTCCAAGCACTTACACTCCAATACATACGCAACTTAAAAGGACTCAAGGACGATAAAATCACAACATTAAAAAGTTGTTAATGGTCAGGAATTCAGAAATTATGCAAAGGAAAAACAGTGAGGAGGGCAGAACAGCAGACGGACAGAGTGAGAGAAAAAGCAAATGTGTGAGAGACTAAGGAATATATTTTTCGG
>JAODXP020000017.1:33310329-33315329 GCA_027497455.2 Sardinella longiceps | reverse complement strand
CCAAAGTTTCCACAAACACAAAGCTGAGCTGAGTTTGAGAATGTGCCTCTCTCTCTCTCTCTCTCTCTCTCTCTCTCTCTCTCTCTCTCTCTCTCTCTCTCTCTCTCTCTCTCTGCATCCAAATAGTCCAACTAAATGCAGACGCACATACACACACACACACACACACACACACACACACACACACACACACACACACACACACACACACACACACACACACATAAGCACACACACAAAAAAAGGAAAAGACAGATGCACAAACACAAAAACAAACAGAGAAGCACATGCACACAAACAGATAAACACAAACACATACACACACACACACACACACACACACACACACACACACACACACACACACACACACACACACACACACACACACACACAGAGAGACACATAGTCATTACTCAAGTCCCAGACACATCCAAGTGCTCAGCTAAAATAATAGGCCTCCCTCAGCTTCTAAAACCAAAATCTAAAATGTTGTTCTAACAATGGTTTGTGCATCGGCCCCCCCAGCCACTTAAATGGATTCAGTACCACAGTGCCTGGCATTTGTCTCATTAAAGTAAGTGATGTCTAACTGCGCTGTACCACATTGGCTGCATCTCCACAGGGCCATGGCCCATAATTCTCCCGCTTGCCATGCTAAATCTACCGCTTCCCACCGATATCGTAAGACGTGATGATAACCGTGTTTGTGCAGAAGCATAGTCATATTGATATTCCTGTGTGTGTGTGTGTGTGTGTGTGTGTGTGTGTGTGTGTGTGTGTGTGTATGTGTGTGTGTGTGTGTGTGTGTGTGTGTGTGTGTGTGTGTGTGTGTGTGTGTGTGTGTGTGTGTACATGTGTTTGTGTGTATCTATGTGTATGTGAGTGAGTGAGTGTGTGTGTGTGTGTGTGTGTGTGTGTGTGTGTGTGTGTGTGTGTGTGTGTGTGTGTGTGTGTGTGTGTGTGTGTGTGTGTGTGCATGTGTGTGTCCCTATGCGTTGTGTGAAATATGTGTGTTTGTGTTTATTAGGTGAAGAATAAGCACAGGCCATGTCAGCATACTGTTTTGAGTGCATAGGGCAAGGGGGAGAGGGGGGTGGCAGTTGTTGTTGAATCTGGTTTAGTTTATGGTGCACTTTAAAAATTAGATCCATTATAAAACTGCTCTCACATGCTACATTTTACGGCTTCCAATCCCTGGGTGAAATTGCTGGAGACAGGCGTATAATATTGCAGCTTTGAGAAAAATACAGAGTAGGGGGAATAAAAAATACTAACGTGCGCACAGACACACACAAACACAAACACACACACATACAAATACACACACGTACGGACATGCACACAAACACACAAGAAAACTGAGCTGGTGGAAAATTAGACTAAACCGTTTTATGAACAAATAAAGAACAACTGATAGAAAATAGAGGAAAAATTGCTCAGCTGACAGGGGATAAAGGAGCGGTGTTTTTCACAGAGGGAATATGAAGGAGAGAGGAAGAGAAAAAAGAAGAGAGGGATGGCAAGGATGAGGATGAGCAGATGAGAGGAAAAATAGATGAGAGGAAAAAAGAGAGCAAAGAAATGGCAGACAGAGGCAGGGATAAACGGAAAGAGAGAGGAAGAGAGGATGACAGTAGCATGCTTCACGTGGAAGACAAGTGATAAGAAAACAAAAATCAGATGACAAGTAAAATAAATAAATAAATAAATAAATAAATAAATAAAAAAGGACAAATAAATGTCACTAAAGACAAGAGACTAAGAGCATTGGAGAAAACAGACAAGACAGGACAGGAGAGAGAAAGAGGACAAAATGGTTGTGGAGACACAGAGAAGACAAGAGAAGCACTGGGGAGTAAAGAAAAACGAGGGAGAGAAGAGAGAGAATGATGGCAGGAAGAGACAGAAGGATGTGAGCGGCTCCAAGAATGACACTGGAGGGATGAAGATCTAAGACAAGACAGAGGCGAGAATTCATGCGCCTGAACTGAAGGATCAAGAGGCTGAGAAGCACAAATGGGCCCTGGGAGTACCCTTACCCATGGAGATGGATGACAGAGGAGGAGGAGAGAGACAGGCTGCGGTGGCAGTGGAGCACACCCAGAGGCAGGAGACGAGGCCGGGGATGGGGCTGGGGCTGGGGCTGGGGATGGGGCTGGGGCTGGGGCTGGGGCTGGGGATGGGGCAGAGCTTTGGAGCTGGCTGTGGATACGGACGGGCCTGGATATTCCAAAGCCAGGCGTCGTTGGCCCCGGCCCACAGAGCACAGTTTGGTGTAGTGTGGTGGCGCAGCGCAAAAAAACCCTTCACCAATGTGGAAACAATCAGCAAGGCTGAGGGAAAACTCAGCCTTAGTCAAATTCAAATTCAAATTCAACAAGCTTTATTGGCATGAATGTCACAATAACATTATTGCCAAAGCAATGACATACAAAATATATACAAATTGTATGGATAACAAGACAGACAAACAAACATAGTAATACGTGTGTGTGTGTGTGTGTGTGTGTGCGTGCGTGCGTGTGTGCATGTGTGTGTGTGTGTGTGTGTGTGTGTGTGTGTGTGTGTGTGTGTGTGTGTGTGCGTGTGCGTCCATATATGTCCATGTATGTCTGTGTTCACATAGACCATATATTGTGCATACTAGACTATTGGCCCGAGTCCCTCAGGTTGTCACATGCCAGGACATACTGTGCTGCAAGGGCTGCTGAAGGCCCTTCTCCAAGGAGTATTGACATTTTTTCCCTTTCTGATAGGTTGTTGAAATTTGCAATGTTATTTTGGAGTTTGGGGAAGAAGATTTGTCTCAAATTCTCATATTTTTCACAGTGTAAAAGAAAATGCATCTCTGTCTCAACCCTCTCTGCCTGACAGTGACCACATATTCTTTGCTCTTTGGGTAGCCATGTTTTTCTTTGTCTCCCTGTCTCTATTGCAAGATTGTGGTCACTTAGCCTGTACTTGGTCAGGATTTGCCTCTGCTTCTTATCTCTGACAGAGATGAGATACTCAGCCAATTCATATTCTCTGTTTAAGGTCAGATATGCATTCATTCTACTTTGATTATTAATTTGGCTTGTCCAATGGTCCAAATAGTTATCTTGTGCTTTAGTCATAATTTTGTTGATGCTGATTAGTGTTTGGGAAGCAGAACTGGACTGAGCTTTGTTTGTGTTAGTATTAGTTATTGGGTTAGTTAGCTTCAGTACCAGCTGGCTTAGAGCACTCTTTTCAGGGTTCATTTCTTGGGTATTTAAGGCCTCAAACTGGAGTGTATTATTGGGACTGGAGTTAAGGTGCATCCAGAATTTTAGGGTTCGTTTTTGGATTGGTATAGCCAATGGGAAGCGGCCTAATTCAGCCCTACATGCATTGTTTGGTGTTTTGGGTTGTACTTTTAGGATATATCTGCAGAATTCTGCATGTAGGGCTTCGGTTGGATGTTTGTCCCACTTTGTGTAGTCATGCATACTGAGTGGACCCCAGACCTCACTTCCATACAGCGCAATAGGCTGTATTACACTGTCGAATATTTTGCACCAGATTGGTATTGGTATGTTTATATCATGAAATTTTCGTTTTATTGCATAGAGAGCCCTGCGGGCTTTTTCTTTTAGTGCATTCACTGCCAGGCTGAAACTTCCTGATGCAGTAATTACCAGACCAAGGTAAGTATACTGCATTGTATGCTCTAGGGCGGTGCTGCCTAGGCTGAACCTGTATCTGTGTTCCTGACATCTGGATTTTTTCTGAAAAATCATAATTTTGGTCTTTGTCGGGTTTACTGCCAGGGCCCAGGACTGACAGTACTGCTCCAGCTGATCTAGGAGCTGCTGCAACCCCTGTGCTGAGGAAGACATCAGAACCAAGTCATCCGCATAGAGCAGGCATTTGACCTCAGTTTCTTGGAGTTTGAGTCCAGGTGCTGTAGACTGTTCCAACTGCACCGCTAACTCATTAATGTAAATGTTGAACAATGTTGGACTCAGACTACAGCCCTGCCTCACTCCTCTATTTTGTGGGAAGAATTCTGTTCGTTTTTCTCCAATTTTAATACTGCATTTACAATTTGAGTACATTGATTTAATTGTATCATATGTTTTACCCCCTACACCACTTTGCAAAAGTCTGTAATATAATCCATTATGCCAAATACTGTCAAAAGCTTTTTTAAAGTCTACAAAGCATGAAAAAATTTTCCCATTTTTTTTATCTTTAACATGTTTGTTAATTAGGGTGTGTAGGGTGTAAATATGATCTGTTGTACGGTGATTTTTGAGAAATCCAATTTGATTTTTACACAGGGTATTGTGTTCCATAAGGAAGGTTTGTATTCTATCATTTAGAATGCTACTAAATACCTTCCCCAGATTACTGTTCACACAAATACCTCTGTAATTATTAGGGTCCAATTTGTCTCCACTTTTATAGATTGGGGTAATAATCCCCTGATTCCAGGTGTCAGGAAAACTGCCAGATGTAAGAACAAGGTTGAACAGTTTGAGCACAGCTATTTGCAATGGAGGGGAGCTGTATTTCAGCATTTCAGGTCTGATGTTGTCATGGCCACATGCTTTTTTTGGTTTTAATGATTTTAGTTTTTGTGCCAATTCTTCTGCTGTTATGGGGTAATCAAGGGGGTTTTGGTTGTTTTTGATAGTTGATTCCAAATTGTGAAGTTTTTTATTGATACTTTCTTGGGTTAGATTTAGTTGTATTTCACTATACAAATTTTTAAAATGTTCATTCCACTTTTGTCCATTTTGGATGAGTGGGACTGATTCTTGTTTGGTGCCCAAACTGTTCCACCTCTCCCAGAACTGATTAGTATTAATGGAATTTTCAATTTGGTCAAGGATTTGGTTAGTATGGTTTATCTTCTTACTTCTAATTGTGTGTTTAAAATGTTTTAATGTTTCACAGTATTTAATTCTAAGAGCTGTGTTTTCAGGCTGATGGTGTTTCAAGTTTGACATTTGCCTTAGCTGTTTTCTAAC
>JAODXP020000017.1:33305329-33307829 GCA_027497455.2 Sardinella longiceps | reverse complement strand
AGATGTCTTAAGTGATGGCATTATTGTGTTGGTGTGTTTGCATATTGTATACATATGTGTGCATGTGTGTGGGAATGTTTGGGTATCTGAGGCTGTTATTGTGGTGAGTGTGCCTATATGGCTCCTGCATATGGAGTGTGTGTGTGTGTGTGTGTGTGTGTGTGTGTGTGTGTGTGTGTGTGTGTGTGTGTGTGTGTGCAGAGTTGAAAAAGTATTGTAGTAGAAGAATGGTGTAGAAGTAAAAGTACCATATCAAAAAAGTGACTTGAGTAGAAGTTGAGGTGTTCTTTAAACACCATACTTAAGTGGAAGTAAGGGTAGTGGTGGCGCAGTTGGTGGAGGTGCCGTTCAGTAACCGGAGGGTTGCAGGTTCGAGCCCCACTCCACCGAGGTGTCCTTGAGCAAGATACCTAACCCCAAATTGCTCCTGGTGAGCAGGTTGGCACGTAGGAGTAAAAAAGCACCATATAAATGCAGACCATTTACCATTACTAAAGTATTCAAAATGTTTTGTACCTAAGTATTGCAAGTTCTAAAAATTTTAAAAATTGCTACTCAAGTACTGAAAGTAAAAGTAGAACTACTGTGTATATTACAGAAAGCAATCAAAAGTTTGAATATCATATTGTTTTTCATTTATTTGGCTGAACAGAGGCAGAGTAGGCACTTAATATGATACAAATAGTTTTTTTGGCCAACAAAGGAAAACATGGACTCTGATACCCCTTTTCCACCGAGGTGGTTCCAGTGCTGGTTCGGAGCTAGTGCCAAATCTGGAACCAGTTCTTTGGTTTTCCACACAAATAAGCCTGGCTCTAGCTCTGGTAAACCGGTTCCAACTCGGCACCAACTGAAAGCTGGAGCCAGACACAAGAACCAGCTACGTCAGGTGCTGAAAGTTCGCTTAGCTTGCTAACGTTTTGAGCGTAGATAGTTTGCTGACATACAACTTCAAAATCGCAGCATACATATTTTTAGGTTAAAATAACAGGATTTTAAGATTGTACACGTACAACTTCTCGCTAACTATGTAAAAATATTTGAGTGAAAAGGTCAACTAAATGTATATCTGCCAACTACGAAGCTACGTTTCACCGTTAATATTACTTTTTATCAGCGACGATAGTTTAGCAGTAGCCCATTGTGACGTTACTAGGGTAACAGGCTTTGGCACTGACGTAGCAACGCAGCACTAGCACTGGCTCTCGGCCGGTGGAAAAGCAAACTGGTTCTAGGATAATCGACAGGTAGCACCAGCACCGAACTGGCACAAGCACCAGCCCAGAACTAGCACTTGGTTCGTGGCGGTGGAAAAGAGGTATGAGTAGTGCCAGGGATGGGCACCTCCATTACTCTCACTACAATCATTCAAAGATAAAGAACTTGGTGTTTGTCTTCTTCCATCACGAAATGGAACAGTAGACTGACCCATGCTGAGCATTCTCTACTGAATGCATGCAGCACTGCGAAAGGCTGAAGGGGAGCATGAGGTCTCTTTATCGCTTCATCTCTTGAATCACCCAATTGGCACTGATACCATTGTATGATTTGTAATGTTTTTTTATATATATATAAAATTAACAAGTTAATATTCAGGACATCAAAAACGTATCCAAGTAGAAGTATTACATACATCAACAAGAAAAGCGCTCAGAGAGAGCAGACCTCCGCCAAGACAATGTGGTCATAGATGGTGTTCTGGGTCACCGATCACCACCAAAATCGAATCAGTTCTTCCTTGTCCCAGTACACACGTTGTCCGAATTGTTTGAATTTCATCCAAATCCATGCAGTACTTTTCGAGTTACATGTATGTTGTACAAAGACAGACACACAGACGGACACACACGCCGGCGAAAACATAACCTCCTTGGCGGAGGTAAAAATATGTAGTGAAGTAAAATTGGAAGTAAGGGGGAAAAATAATACTCCAATAAAGTACAGATGCTGCATTTTAGTACTTCTAGTAGTTCTGCTTTGTTACTATACATCTCTGTGTATGTGTGTGTGTGTGTGTGTGTGTGGGCATGCATGCATGCATGCATGTGTGTGTGTGTGTGTGTGTGTGTGTGTGTGCGTGCGTGTGTGTGTGTGTGTGTGTGTGTGTGTGTGTGTGTGTGTGTGTGTGTGTGTGTGTGTGTGTGTGTGTGTGTGTGTGTGTGTGTGTGTGTGTGTGTGTGTGTGTGTAGGTATGCATAATGTTGCTCTCACCAATCTCTCTTCACCTCTTCACCTCTATCCAACCATCACCTGTCAATCTCAATTCTATTTTTCCACTAAGGCGAAATCAGCCATTCAACATCAGCAGAGCTTCTAACCCGAGAGGCCCATTAATCATACCTGACACCGCTTATCAGATTAATCATGATATCCCCTCTTTACCACACACACACGTACACACTTGCATACGCCCGCTCCCTGTGTTTCATTCACACACACACTACACACACACACACACACACACACACACACACACACACACACACACACACACACACAC
>JAODXP020000017.1:33297829-33300329 GCA_027497455.2 Sardinella longiceps | reverse complement strand
TATCAGAGAGGCTTTGAGTAGGCACCTATGGACACCTATGGCTCTCTCGCAAACACACACACACACACACACACACACACACACACACACAAATACAAAGAGAGACTTCAGAATTTACATACTGCAGACACACAAATCAAATGATGCAAAAAAAAACACTTTAACGCAAACATTTACACTTATACACCTACACATCCATCCATTTGCATGTCTGTACCCAAAGACACACACACACACACACACAGACACACACACACACACACACACACACACACACACACACACACAGACACACATGCTGTGCTCATGAAAATAAACATTGGCTAGTAAAATGCCAGAGACAAGTCACAATAATGTACACACAAACAGAAACAAATGAGTGTTTGATACAGTTCTACACAACTCACACATCCATTAATAAAACATACGTCACACTTCCTCATACTTCCTCACACACACACACACACACACACACACACACACACACACACACACACACACACACACACACACACATATATGTTGGCTGAGCTACAGGAAGCTGCAGAGCTGGCATAGTCTGCATAGGACACTCTCTCACGCACAGACACACACGTGTGCGCACACACACAGACTGGCACCCAGATGCCCACTCAAAGACCCCCTCACAAAATATACACACATACACACAGACTCTCCAGGGTAGTAGCATATCTTGGCTGAGCTACAAGAAGTTGCAAGGTTGGCATAGTCTGTGTAGGACGAAGGGACACACACACACACACAATCACACTCACACTCAAACACACAAATACACACTATAACACGCAAATACACACAAACATGGTGGAAGTAAAAAAATAAAAACAGAAATTTAAACATCAGGGACAGCAGCACTATTATGAGCACTCTGAGCCTCTGAAACACACACACACACACACACACACACACACACACACACACACACACACACACACACACACACACACACGCACACACACGCACACACACCTCAAGCGTACTGTACCCTCTCAGACCTTCCTCACACAGCCAGTCCGCACAGGTTCCACCATCTCGACAAGCGTGCAGGAAATCCACCTAAATACATAAATAAATAAGAGTGTTGTCGTTGGCAGGCGCAGGTTGTTTGAGAATACCTCTGTATATTTGGCTTGCTACTCGAAGCTCCCAAAGCTGGTGGATATTTGGGGCACGCTCTAAATGTATACGGCTCTTTCATCGAGAGAGCGGGGGCCCTACCGACTCAGGTAAATTTGAAGGTGGGGGTAGGTGGTGGTGGGGGGGGGCGGGGGGGCGGGGGGGTGAATCAATAAAGAATGGGTCTGAGAGGAGAGCAGTTATATTAGGGACTGCGTAACATTGGTTGCCTTCCCAAGGAAGGAAGGAAAAAAGAAAGGAAAAAACGATGAATGAAACTTATGCTATGCAGCTAATGGGGAATTATCAAAATGTAAGTTTGGTCTGAGGCAGGCATTCACACTTTTTTTGTTTGTCACATGAATAGGTAAAAAGGATGTCTTCATTTCAAACATGGCCTCTAGTCCTCATGTGGAGAAGCTAATGATTAAAGCATGCAAAATGCACTCACACTCTGATTGGTTACAAAGACCATGCCAAAATGGCAACAATTACTGTGCAGGCCAAGACACAGTGTAACAGCGTAACAGATTGTCTTCTTTTAGATGACTGTCCAGCAGCACCATGGCGCCCTGCGTCTGCAGAGCCAATGGCAAATCCCACACCAACAGCATCTCTGCCTCGCGCCACTGCTATAGAATAACCCAGACCACATCCTGAACTGTCTCTTAAGTTAGAACTGGAATAGACTATCTGTGGTGAAAATGAATGAAACCATTGAGGTTTTGGTGGGGGGGAGGGGGGGGGAGGCTTTTGGACACAGAAGCAACTAGAAGACTCCTATTCTATATCCACTCATGGCCCGAAATGATGATTACAGAGTAGGCCTCAGGCCTTTGGGATAAGCTAATGGATGAGATATGCATAAATACACACACTTTTAAAAGGCATCCCAGGGGAGCTGGGGGAGTTGAGAGGCATTCTGTATTAAGAGAAGTATAATGGGGTCCTTCTGTTCCATCTGGCCGGCCTCTTTGATCAATACACAACACACATGAGTGCAATAACTACGCACATCTACAGGCATCACCTCTGTGAAACACTCATAAATCCTTTCATCACCATTTTTCTGTGTGCACGAACACAGACACACACACACACACACACACACACACACACACACACACACACACACACACACACACACACACACACACACACACATACGCACACACACACACACACACACACACACACAGACACAAACACATAGACACACACACACACACACACACACACACACACACACACACACAATCAAACAGGGATCCAATACAAAAACCTAGTCATCCTTTGGCAACCATTTGCAGGCCCAGTGGAGGAGGTGATGGAACAGTGACACACTATGCCGTCCAGCACAAAA
>JAODXP020000017.1:33285329-33292829 GCA_027497455.2 Sardinella longiceps | reverse complement strand
CTCTGTCCTCTGTAACAGACGAGTCTGGCGTGGAAAAAGACACGAGAGATAAAATAGCAGTGAATTATTTATTCGTGCTTGGCATAAGAGCTTAGGGTTGTTTGGAGGACCAAGTAGTGCTCTCTTTGAGTAATAAATAGTGCGTGTTACAGCTGCTGCACTCCCATCTTGATTAGATGTGCCGTAAAAAGCCACCTCAACAAAAATCACAATGATGTCATTAGAGACCCAAGGATCACATTATTATTAAAAATAACAGACGCGGTGACTAACTGCTGCCTTTTTCAGCTGGATATTAATTCAGGTTAAGTGTGTGTGTGTGTGTGTGTGTGTGTGTGTGTGTGTGTGTGTGTGTGTGTGTGTGTGTGTGTGTGTGTGTGTGTGTGTGTGTGTCTAGGACAGCCTCTGCTCTCTCCCACGGTCGAGGCCTGGAGGAGGAGTGTGCTGATGTTCTCCTGTCTCTGACCAGTCCACTTCTCCCCTCGGCACCTCTTGGAGGGAAAAAAACATCGTTAATACGGAGACACCAAACAGGGCAGCGTCCCCACACACACTCACACACACACACACACACACACACACACACACACACACACACACACACACACACACAGACACACACACCACGGACAGGGAAGCAGGCCCATGTGTGACCTCAACTCCAGCTACGGAAATTACCTCGGCAATTATTCAGGATATACTCGCCCCATGCTAAAACCAATCCACTTCCAAAAGGGCTTTACGAGCGAAGGAAAAAATGCTTTTGTTGTTGTTTCAGCGCCATGACCTCAATCTTCGGAGAGCGGTTTCCCCCCAGTGCTGGAGAGACAGGTCGCTACCAGAGCTAATGGACGGGTATGGCCGAGAACGAGAGCCGAGGGGAGATGGTGGTGGTGGTGACGGATTTTGGGGTGGGGGGGAGGGGCTCTTGGAGAATCTCGTTTTGGTGAGCGAGTTATGGAGGAAACCGTGGAAACCCTTCCGTGTTACTGTGTCCCGACCAGTCTGACACTGGCGTGAGAATGGCTGAAGTGAGAGAAGAGGTAATGGAGGGGAAACCAGGTGGCACATTGCAGTTCAAGACAGACAGACAGACAGACAGAGAGAGAGAGAGAGAGAGAGAGAGAGAGAGAGAGAGACCATCCATCCAGGGGAGTGGCTAACATAATGACATAAACAGCCAAGCTCAACATTCCCCACCTAATTGTTGGGGTCGCTCACAGCATCCTTGTTTTCACAAGCTCAATTTGACAGAGGTAAGTGAATAAAATGGCCTCCGATTGGGACTAGGAGAGAATATATTGAAGCAATTAGGCAGCCTTCGCTGAGGGAGATCAAAGTGTGGGCAGAAGGAGGGTATCCACCATCAATCAGCTAATGAGGTCTGGTTAGGGGACTTAATGGTTTTAAACACACATGGTGTTATTAGTCACACTCAGAGGCCTGAGACTATTTATCACATTACACACAAAAATTGGCTTTTCGGACCTGCACCACAAATCAGAGGAGGTTGTTTGTGCAACCGTGTGTGAGTGTGGGGGTGTGTGGGTGAGTGTGTGAGTTTGGGGTGGGGTGGGGGGGGTTGTTGGTCGGGTGGGGGGGGGGGGGTATGTGTGTAGTCTGGACTATCTGTTATGTTTGTGCATTGACCGCAATGTATTAACTGCAGAGGAGTCCTGGGAATATATATATATATAAAATTTTTATTTTTTCTTTCTTTAGGAAATACTGCCTGTCCTGACCTAAATGAATGATGGAGCTCTTGACAGTAGTCCAGTGATGTTATCCACTCCAATGATGTATGATGTCATGGCAAAAATTAGAGGCCCAGAGTTTAAATGTTTAAAAGCCTGTGATTTGTGTTTTGCCTAATGTGTTATAGATATTTAAATAACAACTACTTTACGCAGAGTGCTGAGAGAGAGTGAGAGAGCGAGAGAGAGAGAGAGAGAGAGAGAGAGAGAAAAAAAGAGGCTGGCTTTTTCGTTTTTCTCACCACATAAATTGCATCGAGAAAGCCTGCTGATAAATCTTCACAACACGAGGCCTGCAACCACCTCTAAGATTAATCAGGATCATATCTCACTGATCTCCAGCCGAAGACAGGCTGGAGTTGGAAAAGGAGCTTGCCATCAGCGAGCTGTCTCAGCAGAACGATAGGAAACAACCCGGGAAAGAGACATACAACAAATCCAGCACCATCATTAACATCAAAATCAGCAACGGCAGCAGAGATAATATTGGCAGCTGAAAGAATAGAAGAAGAAGAAGAAGAAGAAGAAGAAGAAGAAGAAGAAGAAGAAGAAGAGACAGACAGACAGAGAGGAAGTAATGAAAGCAAAAGAAGGAGTGAGGGAGACAGGGGGGGTGGGAGGAAGGGAAGAGAGAGAGAGAGAGAGCAAGTGTGAGGAGGGAGAAAGGGATGTTTGGGTGACCTGAGGCCCACTTGACCCCTCTGTCTGGGAACAGGGGAACCAGACCTGAGTCTCACTGCGCTGTAGCACACCAGAGGGAAGGGCAATTGTGTTTGACTTTGCCTCTTTTACAAAAACAAGCTTTTTGACTGGCCGTGAGTTTACCTCCTCTTTCTCTCTCTCTCTCCCTCTCTCCTCTCTTTCATTTCATAATATTGCTTAATGCTGTCATAAATAATTTCTGATTGACAGATCACATGCTCCCATACTCCAATAATGAAGTCTATCCATATGATTATCGGTTATTAAGGGTTTGTTACATTGTAATAGCAACACTGTTCCCCTCTAGGGCTTTAGTTGCGCTTTAGCAGTGTGAATCTCTGATCTATTTTGAGGGCAGAAATGTGATAGCATACAATGATCTATTTTTACTGGCTGGCCTGCTTTGCCGAGGGCTAAGCTCAAGTGTCTCCTGATGTGAGAGGTTTGCAAGCCTGAGAGACTTTATTTGTTTCATCAGCCCCGCTGTCATGGTGTGTGTGTGTGTGTGTGTGTGTGTGTGTGTGTGTGTGTGTGTGTGTGTGTGGGTGACTGTCTATGTGTATATATGAGCACAACTGACCGTACTACTTTATGTATGTGTGTGTGTGTGTGTGTGTGTGTGTGTGTGTGTGTGTGTGTGTGTGTGTGTGTGTATCTGCATGGTTGATGTCTCAGCAGGCCTTCCTGTCACTGGTGGCCAGTGGAGGAGCAGGACTCCAATCTTCTCATTCCCAGAAAAACACAGCAGATCGCCTGTTCACTTTCTCCCCCTCACCTCACCCCACCCCACCCCACCCCACTCCACCCCTTTCCTCTCATCCAGCTGTCTTTTAAGATCCCCCCATCACCACCACCCCTCTAGCCTCCCAGCTTCAATCCGTTTCTCCTTTTTTCTTGGGGCAGCTTGTGGAAATGGTCCATGACTGAGCTGCTTTCTGGGGCATCTTTTACAGACTTTCTCCTGTTTGTGCGGAGGAGCCCTTCTCTGGGTTTTACATGACTTTTAGTGACTGCAGTCGGGGCGATGTAAGTGTTTTCCTGCGGGTTTATAGGGTCTCTCCCACATATAAATTCAACAGTAAAAAAAAGAAAAGAAACTGAGGTGCACAATTTACAGGCTCTTGTCAGTGATTTATCAAAATGATGGAAATTCAATTCAAAAGGAAAAGGTGTAACTGATAGTTTGAAGAAAATGTCTTCTGATTGCCCACGGCCGCCGGACTAATGAAATTTCCATGCAATTGTATTATTATTTCCCCGCCATACTACCCCCATGTGGGTTAAACATTTCTTGAGCATGGACCATATCACTCAGTGTTATTCAACGCAGTTCTCAATACCGCAGCCATGTCCCAACATTTTCCATTTCAGCAGGACTGTCTTTCACACAGACTGCCATTCCCCAGAAGCCACGACTGATTATTCCACTCTGGGCCGCATTCTTCCAGAAAAGCCCTCGCTTCGCTCTCTCTCTCTCCCAATGCTCCATATTCATAATGCTCTCCATCTCTGGTGGTGTGGGTGGAGGTGTGTGTGTGTGTGTGTGTGTGTGTGTGTGTGGCATTAGCTGTTGGTAGGTGCGTGCACTTATTTTGAGGGGGGCGGAGTAGATAGCCTACAACTTCGCAAGCAAGTGGTAATTTTGGTTTGCTAATATTTGTAATTGTTACATTTTGAGTAATTTGAAGTATTGTTTTTGTTTGCCCGCTGCATATTGTAGCTTAATTTTGGCAGACCTTTTTGAAATTTGTTAAATTTGCGCACTTTAAATTGTTTTTCACTTTCCCCGCCCGTGGTAGGCAACGTGCGCATCCTTGGGTGCGCAGTTTGTTGTTTTGTTTGTTGTTTTTGGATAGCAAGGGGCTTAGTAGCAGTTGTCTCGGGAGCACTTCCGAGGCCTGCGGTGCCGTTTGTCAATTGGCGGTTCTCTCGGGCTTCCGGGCTTTTGGTGCTTAAATTCCCGGCCTCATGCTGTCTGAAGACTAGGGTCCACGATTTAGTGGGTTTTGGGGTTAGCTGGGCGTTGGGAAAGTTTGTTTGGTTTTTTGTTTGTTTTATACTGCGCAATTGTTTTTGATTGAGTCGTTTCGATTTTGTTTAGTTTATGATATGGCTTCACAAGTAGTGAGCGATTTTGTGCAAGCTCCATCCATGGCTCTTTTAGATGCCATGAACAAAGACAATCTTTTAGAGCTTGCTGAAAGTTATGGCATTATCGTTACGCTGCTGCAACGACGATTAAAGGAGACCGTTAAGAGTGTTGTCCTTGCGGGGTTGGTGGAACAGCGGGTGCTGCCAGCAACGACAGCGTCTGCTGAATCGCCAACCTCCGAACCACCGTCTACTTTGGGCCTGTCGTTTGATGAGCAAAAGGCTCTTTTGGTTTATCAGCGCGAGACTGAGATAGAGCGACTTCGCTTAATTCAAGAGACTGAAACGGCTAAACAAAATTTGGAAAAAATGCGTCTGGATCTCGAGAAGCAGCGCCTCGATCTTATTAGGGAGGGGAAAATGTCTAGCCAACATTACTCTTCTCAAGGCAAATCAACCTCGCCATCTAGATTGAATGTTGCTAAAAACCTCCGTCTAGTTCCACCATTTAATGAGTCCGACGTTGATGCATTTTTCCAATTGTTTGAACGTGTCGCTGATGCTCATGCCTGGTCAGATGTTGAGCGAACTTTGCTCCTACAGTGTGTTCTGACTGGCCGAGCGCAACGCGCATATTCCTCCTTGTCCGCTGTTGACTGTCAGAATTATCAGGCTGTCAAGTCTGCTGTGTTAAAAGCTTACGAGCTGATACCTGAGGCGTATCGTTATCGCTTTCGCTCAATGCGTAGAAACGATGATCAGTCTCATATGGAGTTTGTTCGTGACCTAACGTTACAATTTGACCGGTGGCGCAAGTCCGCTGATGTTGATACATTGGATCAATTAATTGATTTGATTTTGCTTGAACAGTTCAAAGAGACGCTCCCTGAACATGTTGCGACGTTTATTATGGAACGCGACGTCCGAACCGCTTCTCAGGCTTCTGCGCTGGCTGACGAGTGGGAGCTTGCTCACCGCTCTCGTTAGGTTAGGCAAGTGACGTTTTGTTCACCCCCTAGCCTTTTCATTTAATGTCCTGTATATTAAGGGCCAGTTACAGTGCTCCAGAGTGTACAGGATGAATGTGTGTGTCTGTGTTTGCGTGTGGGTGTGCATCCATCCCCTGCTCCTAATGTGGATGACCTGCACATAAGGGGGCCAGAGAGCCTAGTGGCAGTAGTGCTCTCTTAAAGTGCTCTAGTGTGTGCAGGATGAGTGTTTGTGTGAGTGTATGAATGCATGCGTGTATGTATGTATCCTTCAATGGGTTTGTATTTCTTCCAGTTATTTCTGCTATTAGCTTCCCGGGTGCTGGTAGTGGGTTGACTGGGGGGATCTTTGGTTTTCTTTGTTCTATTTCTATGTTTATATAGGCCTATAATTAATTATTTGAATTGTTGATTGTTTGCTGTTGACATTCAGGAAACTGATTGTTTCCTTTTCTGAAGGGGGAGGGTGTGACGCCCCTGTGGGCGTGGCCTCTTCCCTGCCACTGCTTTCTGTCTTGTGTGTGTGTGCTCCCAACAGGTGTGCTGAATCAAGCTAATTGCTGATTGCGTTAAGGTGTACCGGTGCACAGGTCACCTGACCGTATATAGGCCGACCATTTGCCTCTTACCAGTGAAGCAGCAGCAAGTGTGATGGGGGGGATATTCCGGCGACGCTGCACAATTCCTTCCTGACACCCTGTCAGAGAGTTGTTTCCGTGATCACCACAAATCAGAGGCGCGCCCATGCGTGTCGCAGTGTATCCAGGCCCCTTGTGTGCATGTGTATGTGTTATTCCACGACGTGCCATTGGTTCAGCATATCCCATTAAGTTCAATTCCCATCACACTGCTCGAGGCCACTGTCTGCTAATGTCTCTGCGGTGGTTCCAGACCCCCAGGCTACACAATCGAGTTCCACGCTGTGCCACTGTCGCCCAAGGCCAGCTAAGGAAGCTGGTGTGGAGGGAGTCTGGTGTGAAGGCAGTGTGTTAGCCTCGTTAGCATGGGATGGGTTAGCATTAGCACTGTCCAGCTCTAGCTGAACCAGACCATCCACATAAAGTACTGACAACACTAGAAAGATAAAAGGGGGGGGGGGGTAAAGAGATTGTGAATGAAAGGACTAGATGAGAGAAGTAGGTAGGAGAGAAGGGAAGAGAAGAAAAGAGAAGAGAGGAGAAAAGAAAAGGTCCGAAGCAAAGCAGGCATCAGAAGAAAGGAAGAGAGGTGTAAGAATGAACTAAGAGCAGTAAGAATCCATAGGTGAAAAGTAAAGGGGGGGAAAAGGACAAATAAAGGACACAGAAGAGGAGAAAAGAGGAGGATAGAGGATAGAAACAGATGTTATAGGAGAGGAGAAGAAAGGAGAGGAGGAAGACAATGGCTCCACACAATCAACCTGAGCTTAGAGCAAGGCCTAATCCATCCAGCTCAAAGCTTAAAGTGATCTGGACACATTAAAATAGAATCCAATGAATCCCACACCACTGGTAGAATGCCCAACCATTACTGTGGTGCCCTGCAGGAGAAGCTGCCAACTATGACAATCAATGCCATGTGCGGGATGGACTGTGTGCCATTCAACATGCATAGAGAATAAATTAAATTATAAAATAAATTAAATTTTTGTCTATGCAAAAACATGATCACCACCACATGATCAAAACAGATAATTGCCTTTTATACAAGACAAGTGCAGTTCATAAATCACAACATTATTCTGGTCTTTCACTCATTAAAATTTTCTGAATTAAATACAGAACTTTCATTTAGCTTGGTCTGGGTTCAAAACAATCTGTCTACACAATGCAAGACTTTGTGTGTTTTCACTGACAGAAAACAGTGAGGTTTTGGTTAAACTTGTCAAAACTAGGACGCATTTCATAGTGAAATAAAAATCCATACTGTGCAGAAAAATGTCATCCCGTTATACAGCAGGCCCCAATATAGAGGAGGAATAGGGT
>JAODXP020000017.1:33267829-33270329 GCA_027497455.2 Sardinella longiceps | reverse complement strand
GGCCTGGATTCACTCCCTACCCAGAGAGCTGAGTCCATTATTACGCACACACACACACACACACACACCCCAACATACACACCATCATTCACAGACACACACACACACACACACATGTGGTCAAACATTATATCTCGGCAACGGTTTGACGTAATGATAACCCAACTTGGTATATGGACTTGGGACCCTGTCCACTGTGCAGGGTCTAGCGCCAACAGTTGGTGATCACTGGAAATGCATGCATATCAACTCAGTTCAATTCAATTCACCTCTCTCTCTCTCTCTCTCTCTCTCTCTCTCTCTCTCTCTCTCTCTCTGTCTCTCTGTATTCAATAAGCTTTATTGGCATGAAAGTCACTCTCTCTCTCTCTCTTCTCTCTCTGAGAAGTTTTTCAGTTATTAGTTCTGGCCTTGGCATTCACATCTGTCCCTTGTAAATCTCGGCCACACAGTGAGCACAGCACAGCGGACAGCACTGAGGCCTTCTGGAACAACACAACAGATGCCCCACTCTGCAAACATACACACACACACACACACACACACACACACACACACACACACACACACACACACACCACACACAAACACACACATGCACACAGGTAAGAGTGCATATACAGTAATTCCGCATATAAGCCGCATTGTGTATAAGCCGCAGGACAGTGTTTTATGCAGTTAAATAAAACAAACCATATCAACACCATATTAACTGCCCCCTGTTTTAACCTCATAGCGGAAGAAATTTTACAAAGTCAATGTATAAGCCGCGGCTAATAGTCGGAAATTACGGTACCTCTTTCTACCTGTCTGTCTCTTTCTTTCACTCCCTGAAAAGAGTAGACATTCTTGAGCTCAATGCGCATAAACACACACACACACACACACACACACACACACACACACACACACACACACACACACACACACACACACACACACTGGTGTATAGGGTACACATAAGTGTACATATACCTCTGTCTCCTTCCTCCACTTCCTCAAAATAGGAGAGACAATCTTAAGCATAACACTCAAGGTGCACGCACGCACGCACACACACACACACACACACACACACACACACACACACACACACACACACACACACACACACTCGCACACACACACACACACACACACACACATACACATTTATACATTCAACCACATTAATTAGGCCTTAGAGCAATAATCAAGGCTGATAATCAACGTCAGGCAAGCAGTCACATGTACATGCAACATACTCTCTCTCTCTCACACACACACA
Organism: Sardinella longiceps; assembly: GCA_027497455.2. NCBI lineage: Eukaryota > Metazoa > Chordata > Actinopteri > Clupeiformes > Clupeidae > Sardinella > Sardinella longiceps. The sequence continues at coordinate 33,269,062 of JAODXP020000017.1, read as the reverse complement.
TACATACACACACACATACACACACGACCACAAGCATTCAGCTGAATCGAGCCACCCAGCAATGAGCTGAAACGCTGCCTGAATAACTGCTTGACTGTGCAGGCTCATCAGGAGACAAAGAGCCCACCTGAGAGAGTGTGTGCTGTATCCCAGGACCCGGAGCTTAATTAATGTGTGTGTACTGCATGACTGCCGAGCTGATGGCTGACACTACACTCTGCTCCACTCTGATCCTGGGGATCTGGAGAACGTAATTGCCTGCACATTGGAGACCCGAGCCAAGGCTTACTTTCTCTTTTTCTTTCTTTTTCTTTCTGCGCACAACTCTCCTCACATGCTCTGTCACTGGCTTTTATTTTTATTTTACTTTCTTTGTGTGTGTGTGTGTGTGTGTGTGTGTGTGTGTGTGTGTGTGTGTGTGTGTGTGTGTGTGTGTGTGTGTGTGTGTGTGTGTATGTGCATGTGTGTGTGTGTGTGTGTGTGTGTGTGTGTGTGTGTGTGTGTGTGTGTGTGTGTGTGTGTGTGTGTGTGTGTGTGTGTGTGAGAGAGAGAGAGAGAGAGAGAGAGAGAGAGAGAGAGAGAGAGAGAGAGAATGTGTGTATGTCTGTGTAAAAAGTATATGAGTGCGTGTGTGTGACCATTTTCAAAGCACTTTATGCAAGCAGTAAACGAAACAAAAAAAACAAAGTCAGTTTCAAATCTGACCCTGTCTGCCTTTTTTCCCCACTGCATCCCCACTCCCCCAACTCTACCTAGACAAACTGACTGACAAGAGAAAGAGTCTCCCAGTCTCCCAGTCTCTCAGTCTCCCTGTTCATTCAGGTATTGTATGCTTCTAAGCCAAAGTCTTACTGTATGATTGGGTCCCTAGGAGAGATGAACTGAGTTCCCATTCTCCCCCGGTGATGGCAGACTTAGTGCATGGCTCCTCAGTACCTCAGCTGGAGACTTTAGCATGCCTGAAGCGGTCACATCATTTGAAATCAAGATCACATCCACTTGGCCCCTGTGGTGTACACTCCTGTCATATTTACTGGTAATCCAACGCCAAATGATAATCCAACAGCTGAGTTAAGTGATATGGCAAATTAGATATACGAGCATTTCTCATTGTGCAGGTGTGTTGGCTTCTGTGAGTTGGCGTGCGTGCGTGTGTGTGTGTGTGTGTGTGTGTGTGTGTGTGTGTGTGTGTGTGTGTGTGTGTGTGTCTGTGTGTGTTTCAGGACAAGAGGG
>JAODXP020000017.1:33262829-33265329 GCA_027497455.2 Sardinella longiceps | reverse complement strand
ACACACACACACACACACACACACACACACACACACACACACACAATTTCAAAATCAGCTTTCAAAGACAAGTAACATGGCAGACAGAATAGATTGTGTTTGTGTAGCCTAGTCATGTCCAGGTGTGTCTTTAAAACATGCTCACTTCATAATAACTGAAGCTGATTCCTCCAAATTCACATTTGAAGGTTCTCAGCTTTCAGAATTATAGATTTACTGGTTCACATTTTTCTGCAGTTGATTGTGTTTGTATTTGTGTAGCCTAGCTACAGTATGTACAGGTGTGTATCAAAGGTGTTAACTTCGTAATAACCGAAGCGGAGGTATCATCTGAATTTACAATCACAGATTTACTGGTGAGCGTTTTTCTGAATTCCCTTCAGTACTTAAAGGAAAATGAAATGCTGGTGCCAACATTTGTTTTACTACCTCTATTGCTTCAACCAGGCTTCCAGAAAGAAGTAGGCCTATAGGTACTGGCAATGAGTTACGGCCAAAACATATTTCTTTGGAGATTTCTCCAGTACAGTATATCAACGTGCCTTTCGTACAGTTTTGATCAACTTCCAATAACACTAAAAGCTCTCTGACTTCCTCCAATGCTAGACGAAACTGCTACTAGAGGGGCGCAGGGGGGGTGCGCTTGCGTGAATATAAATCTGTGCGATCTCAAGTTCAGTGGCTCTTTTCACACATTTGACCCATTTCTCCCTGGCCCTGCACATCCCTCACTGTTCTCTTCTATCATCAGGTTTACGATTACCTCTGTCTCACTGTAACTTACCCAGGTTTGACACTTAAAGGTAAGGTAGGAGATGGTTTCCTGGAGTTGTTTTCATCACATTCATCACAATCCTCTTCACATATTGTTTGCAACCAATTAAATAAGTGTTCTAACACAGAGACAAAAAACCTGTGGAATGAGCAGGATGGAAAAAACTCCACCCAAACATTTCATTCCATTTTAAATGATTGAGTGGCAATACAGTATACAGGGCCGTTTCAAGGAACTCAGGGGCCCTAAGCAAAAAGGGCCCTTGAGCCCATGAGGGACCTTCACCTCCCATAAATACCTACATGAGCCACATCGTTCAAGCATCTTTCATTAATACAATTATTTGAATTGAATATGAAATTGTCTAACTCCAACCAAAAGTCATATTTTATTGAAAAACACCACCAACTAAACTACTAAAATGATTAAACAGTCAATGTTGGGGGCCCCTTACAGACATGGGCCCCAGGCAATTGCCTGGTTTGCTTGTCCTGTTGCAACGGCCCTGACAGTATATCAAACCCAACTGCCATTTTTCTATCCCAATCCCCCCCTCTCCTTCTTGGAATCCCCAACCTGTGTTGTTGGGCTGCCCTGACTATAGTCTGAAGTTGTGTCTGCTACTCTCAACTATCCCCACTTACTGATCCCTCTTCCCCCTTTCAGGTCCCCGGGAATCTTTTGAGTGGAGATGAGAGAGTGGGACCCACAACAGGCCTAATGTTTATTCTCCTAGCCAAAGCACCCTGTAAATCTGTCAGGCGCTGTGTGTAGGGAGGTATGAACTGGCAAAGGGGCCGGAAGGGAAGGAGGGCTGAAGACATAAAGAGGGATGGAGGTAACAAGACGGTAAAGGCTTCCATATCGCGAGCAGAGTTAATGGATGGCCTGTGATAACACGTCTCATCATATGCCTCACCGCAGATGGGACATGGGGTGTTTACGACGTATGCGCTCGCCACAGGCTCCGGGGCAAGTGATGATGGCTTTTGAGTGTTTACGAGTGTCATGTACACATTGTATGGCGTGTGTTAAAGCTGATGTGATAATTAATGTTGATATTTTGATAGGAACTTATTGTCTGTAGCTCCAAGCATTTCCTATGTCATCAGATAGAACTTGGCAGCTTATCTCAAAGTGTGGTTTGATCTTTTTTACTGGGTTCTGGGCTATCTACCATCTAATGTGCTCAATAACAATGCAGTTTTCTTCCATTCTGGGGTCCATTTTCCAAAAGCATAGCTGCTAATTAAGTTAGCAATTTGTAGGATGCAATGTGATTCCCCACTGGCAGCGAACTAAGTTGCTAACTGGTTAGCAACTATGCTTTTGACGCCTGGACTTTTCAGGGCCATGAAACTGCCAGCGAATGTGGAGTTGTGATGTCACTCAAGCGTCCCCTGCCTTGAATTTCATGTGTTTATAGTCTGTGTGAGTCTATATCAGATCAAAACCTCCAAGGTCAACACAGAGCACATTCCATCCGCAAGGGTTTCAGCTGATGGTCTGATAACTCTAAACTCTATAGATTTCTACAGAGTCAATAAGTCTCAAATAACACCTAGGGCCATGTTCAGATTTGTGTGTGTGTGTGTGAGAGAGAGAGAGATAATTTAACCTGCCTCAAAATACAGCATTTGTTTAGGGGCAGAGGGAGGGGGCACTGTCAGGAATGTGCTTTGACTGAGTCCCATTGCATGAATGAACTTCTTGATTGGCTAATTC